>CAUYRT010066060.1:0-92262 GCA_963574885.1 Lepilemur ruficaudatus
AAATAACATGCTCCTGAATGACAATTGGGTCAAGAAAGAAATTAGGAATGAAATTTTTAAAATTCCTTGAAACAAACAAAAATAAAAACATAACAGATCAAAACCTATGGGACATAGAAAAGCATCTCAACAGCAGAAAAAAAAATAAAAATTTTTTTAAAATTAATTAATTAAAAAATGTAACAAGATAACTCAACTTGAGTGGTAATATATTTTGGGAAATCAGCTCACTACAAATTGTGACTGTAAACATTGTACTGTAAATGTTTTGTAGTTTTCCCCCAATAAAATTTTAAAAAAAAGAAAAAAAAATAAACTTAAAATAATAAAAATATGTTCAAAAAGGAAAAAAAATAATTAGCCTTAGCTTACTATAGCTTATTTACTTTATTTAAAAAAAAAAAAAAACCAGAAATTTATTTCACACAATTCTGGAGGCTTAGGAGTCCAAGATCAAGGTAGGTTTGGTGTCTGGCGAGGGCCTGCTTTCTGGTTCCTGGATGGCACCTTCTCACTGTCCTCACATGGTGGAGGGAGTGGGGCATCTCTCTCGTGTCTCTTTTACAATCCCACTTATGAAAGTGCTACCCTCATGACCTAATCAGCTCAAAGGCCCCACCTCCTAATAAACATCACCTTGTGCGTTAGAATTTCAACATGGGAATTTTGGGGGACACACACATTAGGCTCATGGCACAGAACTGCACTCTTCAGAGGCAGAAGGAAAGCGCCACCCCTGCGTCGCGTGGACCGAGAAGCACAGCCTGAGAGTGCCAGAGGTGGAGCTCTGTGTCCAGATGAGACCGGTGTGTGAACCCACCTGATGTATATACATACAGCTTTTGAGGAAATGGGCACAAAACCCTGTTCTCTCCCCTGAATGCACTTCCCTGGCCCATCTCAGGGGAAAATCCTTCGCATCCTTCTCCAAAACCAATCTCCTTCCTGAGCCTTCCCAGACGCTTCAGCTGGCAGCAATCCTTTTCTGGTTTCTTCTCTAGTATTTTATATCTCCCTGAATTAATGACCTACACCCACGCTCTTTGGAAATTAATATTAATAGTAGCTATCACTGATTGCCTGTGTCTGTCTGTTGGGATCCCCCTAAGTAGTTTACTTGGGAGGGGCCCCCAAGAAGCTTGGGGAGAGCTGGGATGGTGACACGGAGAAGTAGGGACCCAAGACGAATGTGCTCACGAACAGGTTAGTGCTGCAGTCAGCCGGGGCTCCATCCCATTGGGTCGTCCTCAGGGACCGTGTGATGCACACCTCAGAGTCAGCACACTGAGCGGGGAGCAAGCAGGGGCCCCTCATTGGCTGAAGGTCACTGTCAGGGTCCACTCCCTGGCACTTCCAGCCTGCCCTGTATACGGGATGAGCCTGCTCCCACAACGAGAGAACAACTACAGACAGAGCGCTGCAGGAAGCCACTGGGGAGGACAGGAGCTACGTGAAGGTGACCTCCAGGGTGGGCAAGAGAGCACCCACTCCCACCTGCTCTACAGAAGCCACTGTGCACAGGCATGCGCCTCTGCCATCTCACTTCAGCCTCGCTTCCCTGTGCAAGGTAGGAGTTGTGTTTCACCTTTATAGATGAAAGGAACTGAGGCCCAGAGAGGTTACAGCCTTGCCCAAGATCACACAGCAAGTAAGTAACAGAGGTAAGATTTGAACCCTGATCTGCCTGCCTCTAAAGACAGTTTTGCTACACCACACTTTGAAATCAGGGTGTTTGATCCATCATGGTTTGCGTCACATACTCTCTTTCACCTCCTTACCTTCCACCCCAACTTAACCTGATGCACCTAAGAAATATTTTTCACTTTCAGTTCATGTTCATTGAGCACTGGCTGTGTGCCAGCCGCCACACCAAGATGAATAAAGCCTTCCCCTCGTCCTCCAAGGAGCGCCTTTGAGCATGTTCCCTCTGGAGAGCCTTTTGCTCATTGCCGAGCCTCCTCCAGAAGGAGCTGTGAGCAGCAGAGTGCCATCTCCTCTCTCATGGCGGCAGGGGTCCTAGAAGGAGGCTGCATCGCCATGATCTAGTCTGCTGCACAGCGCATTGAGCCCCTAATTCACTGTCAGCCCTAGGGCACAGCTTTGAGAACTAGGGGACAACACCACTGGCAGCGATGCCTCCTCCTACTGGTGGGTCACCAACCACCTCCCGCACTGCACAACTGCACGTGCAAAGACCACCCTTGTGTGGAGCACCAAAGCACCTCGGCCGCCCCTGAGCCTTGGAGAGCCTCTAACGTGCCCTTGGCTTCTGGAGACACAGACTTGAAGATCACCAGGATACAAAGTCTCTGTGTGGGGACAAGATGCCAGAGAAGCTCAGTGGGACAGAACCACAGTGAATAGGATTGCTTTGTTAAGCATCTTCAACTGCATAAGGCATTGCTCAGGAAATACTGCATTTGGTAAAAATGTTTAAATAGATTTGATATATATATATGTGGACACAGACAGACTTTAATATTAAAAATGTATGTATAGCACGGGTTATGGCAGGGAGAAGAACCCTGGAATATAAGAGCAGACCCCAAGAGCTCGGCCTGTGCAAGGCCTCCCGGGCCTTCTGGGTGAGAAGGTGAGGCAGAGGCTGGCCAGGGCTCTCAAACACACACCCCCCTCTGGGAGACAGGGCTAGGCGGGGCCATAGGAGAGAGCTGGGACCAGTGTCTTGCCCTCAGCCTCTGCTGTGAGCTCTCTGGTCTCTCTGTCTCTCTCCCCTCATCTCCCGGGGAAGACATCAAGGCCCTGGAGGATGGTGGCACACCAGAAGGAGGAAGCCAGATCGCTGATCACCAGGTGGAAAGCTGTCCTCCAAACACCCGGCTGAACTGCACCAGGGACAAGAACCAAAAGTTGGAAGTTTATCGCATTTCTACGGAATGTGCTTCCGCAGCTAGGGTGCTTAAAGTGACTACTGTGGGTGGTGAAGGGGACTCTGGGAGAGACAGGTCCCAAGATACCAGCGGTGACATTCCTAAAGGAAGACCCCAGCCCTTAGTAAGTGGGGACGGTGTTTCTGAGCAGGCTCAGTGGCCAGAGAGGGTGGCAAGGCCTGTTACACCTGCTTAGCCAGTGGTCACTTGTCAGTGGGGAGAAACGGATTGAGAGGCAGTGCTGAGTGGGACGCTCTGACACCTTCTAGTAAAAATCATTGGGAATTGATTCAGACATCCTCCGATCAGCACATCCTCCAAAACTGAGAGAGGCAGACAACATTCTGGAGGCCTAAGAAAGGCCTGCAATAATTTGGAGCGGAACCTTCACAGCTGGGATGCTGTAGCAAAACAGTATTATTGGAGAACGGCAGCAGAGTGAGGGAGGGGCCTCCGACATAACCCCAACAGCCTCTGCAGTGGTCCAAGCCCAGCAGAGGCTGCTGGGGAGACAGCCACAGGCAGGGGTGCACCCCGGGACCCCCGGCCCTGGGAGGGGACTTGAGAGTGGGAAAGCAGAGGGGTCCTGTGGAACTACTTTTCCGGGGCACTGCCTGCCAGGGAATCTGGAGATAGCAGTATAATTCCACGGGAGACGAAGCTGGAAAATTCTACCATTCTTTCCCTTAGCTGGGAGACAGGTTAATGGTTTTCTCCTTCCTGACATGCCCGGGTAGACACAGACCCATGAGATAAAAGACCTGGGCAGTGCCACGCTGCTTCATCCCACGATCATTTGGATAACGACCTGTACTCACCATGCACAGCTAACACTGCCACTTCCGTTATTTCTTCTTTGGTTTATGCACCTTAGCAAACACTTCATAAGATCTTGAAACTCTAAGGCCTTTCCCCTCCCTGCTACAAATCCTGCCCGACACAGAGGCCAGTGCCTCCCTGTGTGACTGTCACACATTGGGTCCTTACGGGCTGAAGATTCCACATCCCCTTCACTGACCCAATTCTGTCTCCCCTTGACCACAGGAGACAATTCGGAGGCCCAGGTGGAAATGTCTGTCATTGATTTCCAAGGTCACTTTCAATCTTAAGACCTCATAACTCTGAACCCTCATGTGGCTTTTAACCCTGTCACCTCCCCACCCCTGCTCCCTCCCCACCCCCTCCATGTAGTTTGGATGGTTTTTTACAATGAGCAAGGCCAGAGAGGGACGTCGGGATGGACCACAGCTGTTGACAGATGTACTCTACCATGTACATTCATTGAATGGATGGATGAGTGAATGAATGGTAGGAAAAAAAATTATTTGGAAGGGTGAAAAAATATCTGTCCTATACTAAAAATTCCCTGTCACATTGCAAGGAGGACAAATCCTATGGGGGGACTTTTTGCTGAGTGTCACATTGCAAGGAAGACAAATCTTACAGGGGGACTTTTTGCTGACAGGTAAACCCACACAAGAGAGGAACAGCCCATAAGAGCCAGGGTGCCAGAGCTGGATGCAGGACCCAGGAAAGGGAGAGTCAGTGCGATGGGAGGGGAAGGGCAGAGGAAGACCAGGCAACCTGTGCCTGGTCTCATGCAAGTGACAGGTGGGGAGGCAGAGCCCCCAGTGGGAATGCCCATTAACTGCTGCTGCGTGGTTTGCAGTGTGGCCGCCTCCCTGCCTCTCACAGAATCTTTAGTAAAGACTCATTAAAAGATCCTGGATTTGCTCTTGGGGGACATGCTGGAGGACCTGGTCCTACTTTAAGATGGGCACAGAGGCAGGGATAGCACCTGCCCACAGGGCCCTGCGGGATCCAGGTTACAGATGAGACAGACTTGGGGGAGGACAGACAGACACAGTGGAAGGAGGAGGAGGCAATGGGGAAGAAGAGGAAGAGGATGGGAAAGGAAGGAAGGGGGAGGAGGAAGAGGGAGGGAGGGAAAGAAGGAAGGAGAAGGAAGAGGGGGGAAACCGTTTAACAGAATTTTTAATTTTTTTTTCAGTAGGAATTTGAGCCTCTTCCCAGTGTGCCAGGCATCCAGTTCACCAGCCACCGCATCACATCTCTTTTAAATATTTTTGGGATAAGAAAATTAAAACCAATGCCGCCTAAGAAAACAAGTAAACAGGTCTGAGGGTCTGAAAATTTGGAAAGCTTATCTTGTAATCACGTGTAGAAAGGGCCTGGGGTGAGGCATGGACTGGCACGTGTCTTCAATATCCTTCCATAATCCCCTTTGAACCGTGCGCGCTCAGATCCCCCAGTCCCTACAGGAATTTCCTCCAAGGTCTCTGAAAAGAGAACCTGGTCCTTTCAGATGTCTTTGCTCCAACTGGAAATGAGTGGCTCCCTTCCTCCATACTGATAAATCACAGGTCTGGCTATTATTTATTAGCTTTATTTCTAAAAACAGCCCGTGCCTGTGCTTTAGGGCCATGAGCCACCATAAATAATGGGCATTTCCAATAAACAACCCAGATCCACTTGAGAGGCCACTAAATCAGCTGGGTGCCCCCAGCCCAGAGGAGCTCTGGGCCATGGTGTGTGCCTGCGGGGCCTGCTGGGGAGGGGTCTCAGGGAGCACCTGGCCGTGAGGGCAGGAGGGGGAGCGCCAAGCCTGGAGCTCATTTGAGGTCCGGATCCCTTTCAACAGCCAAGCCAGGGAGCCCCGCCTGTCCATGACAGACTACGGACTGCGTGGCCGAGGAAATGGAACAAGGAGCCCCATGGTCCACCTGGGAACCTGCAGACCTGACACCTGCAGGTCAGGAAGGCAGTCTGCATTCAGGCCACTGGGCAGGACATCCTCACACGACACAGGTCTCTGGAGAGGACGCCGTCCAGCCTGTGCCTCTTGCAGCTCCAGATAAGGTGCCTTTAGACTCCATCACTATGTGGGCATGGGGGGAGAGTGAGATGGAGAGAGCATGGGAAGGCGGACAGGCAACCCCTCTCCATCCTTCATGTGCCCCTGGCACCCTGCCTCCCCCAGGAAGCACCCCCAGGCTGATTTGAGGCCATCTGGAGGTTTAGCCTGATCCCGACCCATGGGAGTAGATCCCCAGCAGAGGGCGGAGTCCATGTGGGCCCAGAAAGGATAGTCAGGGAGGGGTCCTGTGCAGAGCCATTGCCACCTCCACCCCCTTTCGTCTAAGTGTTAACCCTCTGCGGCAGCCTGTCATGAAAAAATATGAGTGCAAGACCCAGCTATAAGCTGCCTTGAAAAATAATTAGTATGAAAGCCCAGCTTTGTCCCACAGGGCCAGCTTAGGACTCAAAGTCCCCAGAGCTCCATCCTAATCATGTGGAAGCAGCACGGTCAGTAAGAGGATGCCAGCTGCAGAATCTGGATCTTGGAAAACCAGCTCCTCCTGACTGGTGTCCTCAACAACCCAGCCGGCAAGTGCATAACGATGGCAGTGAGACAGAATGAGGACACGCCCAAGTGGATGTCTCCACCAGTGCCAGCCCTGGCACCGCCCTAGGCAGAAGCAGGGACCTGTGTGTCTGAGTCTAGGAGCAAAGGTGCCTGCTCCTCCTCTTGCCTCTCCCCAAGGCAGATCAAGCCTTTGCAAATAGCAGTGTTTTCTGACAGCCCGACCGTCTGGCCTTTCCTCCATGTGTGCATGGCGTGGGCGGTGGAGGGACTGTCTGAGCCCCCACTGTGATGCTGTTGCCGTGGCTGTGCCATGGGGCAAGACTCACCCTAGGAAAATCCAGTCAGATGGGTCATTCGGTGGCCAGCACATTGCGCAGGGAGCTGAGAGCACCTGAGCAGGAGATCTGGGATTGTGTGCATGGCACACTCCTGCGCCTGGAGAGCTGCTCAGCATGGGGGGTCTCTCCCTTAGAGTCAGGAAGGTAATTCTTATCCCCAGACAAAGGAACAGGAGACCTACTAAGCTGGCTAGCAGCCTAGCCCAACGTGACAATGTCCCTAGGGCATCTCCTTTTAAGGAAAAAGGGACCTGAACAAGAAGGGTGCACCTGGAGAGAGACTGAGAGAGAGAGAAAGAGAGAGAACATGGCAGGATGACACTCAAGTTTAGGTGTGAGCATCTAGGTGTTTGGTGGTGTCATCTCCTGAGATGGAAAGAATGGGTGAAAGGAAACAGGTTTGGAAGAAAAATTAAGAGCTCACAGTTGGGCACATTGAGTGCTTGGGCTCCTGTGCTTCTGTCCCCTGAGTCATGGCACAAAGCAAGGGAGCACTATGTGAATCGAGAACTTTCCTTCAAAGTATCCATGGACCGGCTTTGAGGAATCAGAACCTTGAGCAAGTCAAAGCCTCAAAGTGGAGGTTGGACTGGGCGATTCCCCAGCCCTTCCTGCCTCCAGTCTCCTGTGTCCTGTACAGAATTCACAGGCTGTGACAGAAGAATGGAGGGAGATCCTGGGCTGGAAATCAAAAGACCCTTCTATCCGAGAGTCCCCAGACAGGTGAATTTATTTTCCCAAACCTCTATGTCCTAATCCTAAAACGGCACCTTCCTTAAACATTCAGGGTAAAGAGCAGGGGAATAAAGCACGGCAAGCTCCACCCACAGCGTAAAGGGTCCGTCGTTTGCTTCCATTGCTGTAGCGTGGCAAGGTGCCGCCATCGGAGATCTGCACGTCTTTAGTGAAAGGGAGGACAGCAAGTTAGCTGAAAATCCCTGACAGAGTCTTTTTGGAAGGTCGGGGTGAGCACTTTGGCATCGCTTACGGTGGCGGGTCCCCTGGGGTCACTGACAGTCACCTCCTTCCAAAGAGAGGTGAGACAGAGTCTCATCAGATCTGCTGTGTTTTGAAGGTGTAAGAAGACAAGCTCTGCGCTCCTAGGGTGGATTTCCTGGGAGAGGAGGGTGCCCTTGGCTCTGTGTGTTGGAGAGCACCCTGCAGATGCAGGTGGAAGTGCATCCAGGTCCTAGAAGCAGGGACTCTGATGTTGCAGCCCCTCAACGGAGCACTCCCGAAGGAGAAGAGTGTCCTCCCCTGACAAGCTCATGCTGTCCAGGCCTGCGGTAAAGAAGGGCCAGCTCGGCAATGCTCCAGCCTCTCTTGGCGGGTGGGACGGGGCTGGTATCCAACGACAGTGTGGTGTAGCAGTGAGACTCCAGGGCACGAGGGGCTGGTCCTACCCCTGTGTAAGTGTGGATGTTGGCCCGAACCCCGCCACTACTCAGGACCACAGCAGGAAACAGGACTGACCTCAGCTGGTTCAAAGGAAGCGAACCTAAGAAGACCCTACTGACAGCACCGCAGGGACAAGGAGAGGAAAAGACACGTCTGAAGCCCACGAAGGACCACAAAGGAGGACTCATCCTGCAGGAGCTGTCGATATGAAGGAGGCAGGCGAATCCGGGAGAAGCAGGGAAGGGACACCCCAACCCCCCAGTCAGGTGGAGAAGGTGTCTGGGGAAAAGAGGTGCAAACAAAGAATGTGCCACAACCCCTTCCCTACTCTCTCGACGGTGTAAGTCCCTGATTCTTAGAGGAGTCCGAGGGAAGGGGCATCTATGGGACTCCTTGCTGACAGCAGGGGTGAGTGCTCCAGCCACTCAGTGGGGAAGCGAAAGCAATGTGTTCCTGGCTATAGCTCATGTCTGGAAGGAATTCTTACTGGTTACACTGAACTGTAAAAAGTATAACGGCAGTATTACTGACAATAGTGTCACATAACCGGTAGGGACTCTCCACACACTTGGGCTATAACCATAATCACATCTTTTTATTAATAGTAACAGCCCCCACCATCTCTCTCCTTCCCAGACTACATTCAGAATAACTTAAGCCAACAGCACGGAGGGGCCCTCCCGCAGGGGTGGGATCGCTCCGGCCACACCCTTCCCAGGCCTGCACATGGGCAGCAGAGGCCACCCAGTGAGTCAGGGGCCGGGGGCAAGGCGAGAGGGAATACGCCCAGGCAGACCTCACTCTCAGGCCAGATTTCAACTCGCCAGCACTGTGGTCTCCCTCCAAGAAGGCAAAGGCCCCACTCCCCTCTCCAGCCCACACCTGGCCTGACCAGACTGTGTGTCCTGGCTCTGGAGGTCTGTCCCTGAGCAGGCCGCGCTGCTGTGGGCAGACGCCCCTCATCCCAGCGCACTGAGCCCAACGAAGCCAACACTTTCACCCTGCACTCTAAAAGCACACATTGTCCACACTTAGAAAATGAGCTCCATCCATGTACAGCCAAAGTGTTCTCCTTTAAAGAGCTTTTGGTGGCCCGGCAGCCGTGTGTGTCTTTGGTGAAGATCCCCCTCCCCTTCCCGTTCTTCCTGCTCTTCCCTCCTTAGCAGTGACACACCGCCCTTGGCAGAGGGCAGCCTGGAATGGGTTTATACTGAAGACGCCCTGGTGGCATTCCCATTTTTAAGAAAGTTCTTTCTCTTTTTAAAACTTAATAAAGCATGTGGGTCCCCAAAGTCTGAGGACCTTTGATGCCTGTGGGCCTGTGAAACAGGTGACTGTCCTCGGAGTTTGCTCCTCGGCAGTCCTCCCTGCCAGGGGCATCCGACCCCTGGGCTGTCCCTGTCCCCAGAGATGCCCCCCTCAACCTATCATTCACATGTCTGGTGCACAGCATTTTAAACCTTCTGGAGCCTTGGGTATGTTTTCTTTTGCTTTCCCAACAAATTTAAACTTTCCTGGGGAACGAGGACGGCTCCATATTACAAGGCAGTAGAGCGTCGGTCTCAGCAAGGTCACAAGCCAGACTCACTTCTTATCAGCTCTATGACCGTAGGCCTGTTATTTACCCCTCCACGTCTCAGTCTTCTCATCTCTAAAATGGGGGTGTTAAGATCACCTACTCGCTGGGGCTGTTTTGAGGATTACGTACACTGATACATGTAAAGTGCTTAGAACACACTTAGAACAGTGTGTGGCACAGGGTAAGCAGTGTGCATGCATGTGTGGGATGGTACAGGATAAGCAGTATGCGTGCACGCATGTGAGGTACAGGGTGAGCAGGTGTGCATGCATACACACTCACACACCCCTATGCGCTGTATGCCCTGGTCAAGTTGCTAAACCTCTTCAGCCTTCTCCTAAGTAAAATGAAGGAAATGATCAATTCCCAGGGTTATTATGAAAACCATGTGGGACAAAGTACGTGGCAGGCACCCAGCAAAACTCAGGTCCTTTTCCCCATCCCCTCTTCTGTCCCCGTCCTGGCCCCGCTGCAGGAGCATCGGGCAGCGATGCTCAGGAGTGAGCTGTCAGTCATGTTTAAGCAGCGCGCAAGCACAGCCATTTTCATAAGCATTGGTGACTTTGATTTGACTCAATCCTGCTTCTCAGTACCTACAAGGAGCCCAACTGGTGACTTGCAGAGTGCCAGGGGGAGGAAGAATGAAGTGCGCAGCTCCACTCCCACCCGGCACTCTGCACGGAGTTCTGAAAGGGGAGGGCAGGGAGGAAGAGAAGGAGGCAGAGCTGGCGTTGGAGAACAGGCCTATCAAGGCAGGCCGATAGCATCTGATGACTCAGCCTGGAGGCCTGTGGTCAGGCCCACCTCCGACTAGAGGAATCCCCAAAGCCGGAGTACAGATGGGCCCCTTTCCAGGCCAAGCCTGCCCCACGCCTATGTCAGTTACAATAAAAGCCTACAGTTTTCAGCAGCACTAGGCAGCCCACTCCCAGATGTGCTGGCTCAGGGCACAGCACACCTCTAGGAGGAAGCACACCTCGAGCTGGCCAGCTCAGCTACTCCATCGCCTTGCCTCATGCCTGAGCCTCCCACCTGCCTGAACCCTGTCCTGTTTGCCTGGGTGACAGGGTCCCAGTGACCTACCCAGCTTTTGCTTCCTTTCTCCCCCAAGACCTGGAACACCCCCGTAACCTCTCCTGGAATGAACAGACCTCATCTCACCCGTTCACCGGAACCCTCACCCCTCTGACACACTCTCCAGTTACTTATGCTTGCTGCACCTACTACATACCTGCATACTGGGCCTTGGCTGGCCAGGCTCCCCCTCAGCCAAGGCTTCACCCATTTCCCTAGAAACCCCACTCCCACCAGCCCAGGGCACAGCCCAGTCCTGCTTCACTAGTGCTGTGTCGCTTCCAGATTCCAGTATGTGCTGCACCCACGCCCACTACTGTATCTATCATGGAGACAGACTGTCAGATTGTCAGGGAGACAATCGCTGTTTTTATCTACCACTGCTAAGTTGATCACTCGCAAGGCACTTAATGAATGTTGCCTTTTGTCATAAATGTTTTTAGTAAGAATGAATTTCAGATAGGCCTGACATCTGGGCCTACTGAGGAAGACCTAGGAAATTGGTCTCCCATCACCCAGCCTTGCAGGGAACACTTGGGGACTTGTTGGGGTTGTTTACACCAGCTGTTTGCACCTGGTGAGCCCAGCACATAGTCACAGCCTCCTCAACTATCAGGCGATTTGGGGCAGGAAGCCAGACGGGTATTAAACCCAGCGTGAGAATAGCAAAGGAAGCCCCTGAGCCTGGCAGACTTCTCATTCCATTAGGTGGCTTTATCCATGGCTTTATGTCCCTGTAGAGGCCTGAGAGAGCCCTGAAACCATACTTCTGCCATGGGTATACTGGCCCCCTCCCGCTCTGCAGGGCCATCTCTGCTAGTGTGGGCATTCTCTGCCATTAAGGATCTTCAAGTCTCTGATATCCTTCTTGCGTCTTTAGTCACTATATCCTATCATGACAATTTTGCACTTGCCTTATTTATCTCACTATTTCCTGAAATCCTTTTGTAGGCAGGCAGAGTTGAAAGAACGAACACATAAATGCTCACTGTAGCCTCTACCATGGCTTAAAGGATGTCTAGCCTACGGCCACTCCTTGAAACATTTATTTTTGAGTGCATCAATGGAGAGAGAGATGTATTTCACCAATAGTTGCATCAACAAATATGTGCTAAGATCTACCACAGGCCAGGTGCTGTGAAGGAAATAAAAATAAATGAAAGACAGAGTCACTGCTCTCAGGTGCCTTGCCGCCTAGTTGGACCTTTCCTGCTCCTGAAATGCCATGTGCTTCCACGTACTTTCCAAGTTCTGCATAATCAGGCTGGTTCTAGCCAGTGAGCTGTGAGCAAAAGGGATAAATACGCTTCCAGACAGAAGCATTTGATAGCCCCTATTGATCCTCAGCTCATTCCCTGACACGGTGTCCATGACGGCCTCCGTCAGTCTGCATCCTTGAGCAACTGTGCACAGCAGAGACCCCTGCCTGGTCACACTAGATATGTAGCCTGGGCAAGAACACACAGACACCTTTATGTTACGCAGCCAAGACTTTAAGATGCATTGATTACATTGATTAGCAGAGCCTAGTCTATTCTAATATGGGGAGCGCACACCCAAGTGCAAGCACTAAGATCCACAGCACATGATCAACACGCAATGAGCAGTCCAGACAATATGCTCCCAGCTTGTGCTTTGCCTGTAGCCTTTGCCTTTGCTGTTCTGTCTTCCTGGAGTTCTCCCTGAAGACCTTTGTGTGGCTGCTCTCTCCTGCTACTCAGGTCTCAGCTGTAAGGTCATTGCCTCTGTAGGCCTTTCTGGATCCAAAGTGCACAGCCCCAAACCAGTCTCTGTCCCATCACATCTGCCTTGCACCCTATGGAATGTCCTTGCTCACTGTCCCTCTTTCCCTTACAACGAGAGCAGGGACCTTGTCGCTTGTTACTGCTGCATTCCTGGAACTGTGCTTGGCGCAGAGTAGGAGGTCAGTACCCAGCTGATGGATGATCCAGTGAATGAAGAATCTGTGCCAGATGAGTACAGAAGCGAGAGGAAAATCCCTGAGAGCCGAGAGGCCAGAAGAGGATCTGCAGAGCAGGCAGGGCGCAAGAGGGCTGCTGAGGGTCGTGATGACCATTATAGCAGCACGAGCAAGGCACAGGGGTGGGGACACATGGGGTGGCTTGGGGTGACCGTGAGTTGAGTGGGTCAGCTGAGGTGGAAGAGCACAGGGGGAAGGAGGTGGTTGAGAGTCTCAATGGCTAGTCTACAACTGGCCCGGGGCAGAGGGAAGCTCTTGAAGGGAGCTGATAGGGAGTCAGGCCTGCAAACCCACTTTTGGAGAAAGGTTGGCTGGATGGGGATTTCCGAGATAGAGGGCTCTAGAAAGTGGCTGAGGATAACAGCACAGGTCTTAGGCTGTGAAAACAGTCCAGATGGGTATGACCATCCGTGGAAAGCTCCCTGCTGCCCAGTGCCACACTGCTGGGGAGTGAGAGGGAGAAGGAGCCAGGTCCTTGAAGACCTGAAGCCAGAAGAAGCCAGAAACTTGAAGTTTCTCAAATGCAGCGGTGCTTCCACTACACGCCAGCACTGTGTGAGCCCTCAGGGAATATCCAGCCTGAGGCAGACGAGAGCAACAACCTAGGACGACGCCCACATGGGTTCCTGATGGAGACCCCAAACAGCTCTTCAAGACAGACCGCAAGAAACTTACATCAAAGTAGCACAAAATACATTCGCATTTTACAGGTAGAATCTGAACCTTCATAAAACGAGGATATAATACTTCCCTTGCTGGCCACATGTGGTTTTTGCGAAGACATGATATGACTAAAATTTTCTTTTCAGTTAAAAAACACTTTATGAGTATCAGTATCAGAGAGAACACTTGCTAGAATGTCATCTCCTTCCCAGTGCACCAACTTTCTCATGAGCCCTGGGCACGGGTCTCAGCCCCAGAGTGGCGGGTTGCCTGGGCAAGGGGAGGGCTGCTAGAAACAGCGCATCACCCTGTTCCGCAGCTTCCCCCTGTGGAAACCAATTCATGGCGCATTTTGTTTATGGCCTTAACCAAGAGTTTAAGGCCCCGCCTTGCACGTGGGAAGCACTCACTAAATATTTGTTCTCAGCCGGCCGCTCTACTTATCTTCCACTACCTGAAGCTGTCCGAAAAAAATGAAATACAGTAAAATAAAGTAACACAAACGGGCAACACGAAGAAACTTCTACATCACCACTGACTTCCTGTTCCTCTTTCCCTACTTCCTGTCTTCCTGTCCACACTCTCGGTAACATCCTTCAGAGGAGACGGCTATCACCTCTCCCCACTCCATGCGTCCTATTTCCCTGAGTACGTCCGCAAGGGTGCAGCTCCTCTCCTGCCACTCTTCACAAAACCCTCTGTGGTGTCAGGGAGGGGACCTCTGTTTCCACTCCTGGTTCCTCCGTCCCACCTCACGCATCTCTCCTCTTCACTGAAAGAAGGGGGAGTAGCTTATCTATGGGTCAGTCTGGAAAGCGACATGGGCAGCCCTCACCCACCCATTCCTCTGCCCTTCCTGGGGGAGCAGTGGCCACAACAGGCGGGTAATCTGTGCCCCTCCGAGTTCTAAGGCCACCGCCGCCTGCAGGGAATGTCTGCTGGGCTCTCCTGCTGAACCGCTTCCTCCAATGTAGCCGTTTCCCACTTTGTCGCTGACATCTTGGCTTTTGTCTACTCTGCCTTTGTCTTATCGCTCAGCTGGGTCAAGAGGCAGGCCAGGAAGGTGGTTCCCGCTACACTGTGTCCTGGACCATGGGGCAGCCGCCACGCCGGGCTCCTCTGGCATCCTGGACACGCTTCATGTTTTCTTCCTCCCATACGCTGAGCTTCTGCTGCACTGGCATCTAAATTCACCAAAATTCTGCCCACCGATCACGATCACCAATCAGTGGTTCACGTGCCACTTCTCTGTGTGCCTTTTCTGACCCCAAAGGGTCCAATGTCATCCTTCAGTGCCGTATTTCTCATTTGGTGTCATTTGCTAGGAAACTTTTCCCCCTCTGCCCACTCGCTCCTCCCTGCACCCGTGCCTGTCTGACTGCCACTCGTCCCTGAGCTCTCCAAGTAGATGACACTACCTACTGCCACCAAAGCCTCCCCTGTGTCCTCAGAAGTGCTGGGTGCTCCTCCCAAGTGCTTCCATAGACTCGTGGAAATCATTAAATACACTGAATCAATATTCTCTGCTTATTTTCCTCAAGAAGATTATGAAGAAACACAGATAACACTTAGGCACACAGCTGAGGAGACCAGAACTGTCTCTCTGACAGTGAACTGCCCATATCAACATGGAAGTCAGAGGTGAGTGCCCACCATGCGTAGCACCAGAGTAGAGGCCACTCTGGGGAAAGGCACCGACAGGGTAAGTTTCTGGAATTCTCCAGTTCTCATGGGGAGGTCCTCGTGAGGAGGTGGTTATCCTACCAAGGGTCTCACTTCTAATCAGTCAGGGAGGTAAAGGCACCATCCATACCACCAATTCAGCTCCCTGTGAGAAGGGGACTGGGACTCCCAGTCCCTAGAGTCGTAGGGGGAGCTCCCTAAATTCAAAGAGGAGGAGACGCATCCCGCATCCAGGCCACCCAGGATAAATACAATGGGGAGAGGGTCTCAGCTCTCAGCCCTCCCCCACCTAACAAGCCCGGCTGCCGAATGCCAGAATGTGGCACTCAGACAACAGCAGGCTGTGGCTCAAATGACACGTCTGAATACTGAGGCCACTGCATTTTTCTCACTGGCTTCAGGCTTGGGAAGTCTGATATGCCTCTTTGAAGTCTGCTCAGTGCCTGGGGAATGTGTGGATTTTCTGGGGCCTCTGACAATACAGGGATAGATAAGACCCTCTTGGGCTCAAGTATCAAGGGGCTTTCTTCAACTTTATAAAGACTGCTGGGAAAATGAGGAGAGCTAAACCCTGCAATTTTCAACAGGAAGTGTTGAGTCCGCCTTGCCTCTAGATCAGGCTAAAAAGAATAGACCCCATGGGCATCCCTAGGGGATGGTGCATTCCTGTCACATGAGGCAATCACATGGGTCAGAGGACTATGGTGGAGAGTGGCGCGGGAAGGATCGCTGCCTTTGGGGGCACTCTGGCAGACCCCACAGGTACATAGGCCTTGTGCTTCCTCTTTCCTCCAACTGAAACCACTACGCAACGCACTCCGCTCCTGTCCCTTTTGTTCATTTTGGGACATTATCACCAAAAACCTTGCACACACTGAATTGACCATGTTTAAGGAGCCCTAGGACAACCACAGGAGTCCATGGCACAGTACCGATTTTGGTGAGCCAGTTGGCCACGGCACCGTAGATCTCATCCAGGATGAGGATGACCACGAGGTTGATGATGACTGCCGTTGCTGTCACTGTGACCCGGACATTGGAGCGTGTGGCCTTGTTGAGAGACAGAGCAGCTGCAGTTGTGATCCGATACACAATCACCCCAAAGACAATCGAGAATGTCAGGGCGATCTGTTCAGGGAAAACAGAGAGAAGGACATGTCAACAGGCAATTATTGAGCACCTACTATTTGCTAAGCCAACAGCACTATCTGCTGTTATCAGATATTATTAATCTGAAATTGCATGGTGGGCAAAAAGGAAACTGCAAATCCACCAAACGTAGGCAGAATCCCGATATTGGGCACATTTTCTAGGGAAACGTGTCTTTAGCTTTCGGCAGATTTCAAGTGGTTTAACACCCCCCCCACACACACACACACATAAGGATGAAAACGCTGGACACTGGAGTGTACAACACCCATGATGTGATTTCTTTCACTAGAGAGCTTTCAACCTGCTGTGGAGATAAGATGAACTCCTTTTAAGCACAGTAAATAGTACCTGAGGATTGTTTCCATGACCTAGCAACAGTGAATTGTGAATTCTTATACTCCATTTAATAAAAAACAGATTAAGATTTATTGACAACTTACTAAGTGTTAGGTGGGGCTGATTCCCTGTATTCAATAATGTGCAAAATTTAGACAAGCCCCCAGCCCCCTGCTCTTAAGGAATTTTCAGTCTAGTGGGGAAGAGACTAGTCCAGTAATGGCACTGATGGTTATACAATCAAACTGAGATAAATGCCGGAGAAATAAATGGACACGGATAAGTGTCCAACACAGAAAACCTAAGTTGGGGTGGACAGCGGGGTAGTCACAGGAAGAAAACACTCTCTGGGGAAATGATGCTTGAGAAGATGTAGAAAAGAAGAATTTTAACAAGTCAAAAATATGCAGGAAATTAGGTATAAACTAGGAAGATCCTTTAATCAACATTGAAAACAGATTTAAATAAGAAAAGCTTCAAATAACAGGAAAGAATGTAAAGTTTTGGGAATTAGCTAACATCTCAGGATCTCTCAATTCCTTGAGTCAGAAAATTTTAAAATTTAATTTTTAGTAAATAGCCTAGAGAAATATCAGCTTCTCATCAAAACATGTAAGTGCACTTAAAGATTACTAAAGAATGTGATGTTGTTAGACTCAATAAGATTCTATAATAAACCCACATACGAATGTTCCATGCTATGTTACCAAGGTGCAAAGATGGGCCATAAATCCTTTTCCTAAATTTAGAAGGTTTACATCAGTCAGGTTGGAGTCAGTTGTCCCACAGTAACAAACCATCCCAAATCTCAGCGGCTTGGCTCATTTCTCACTTCGGCTCTGCTTCCACTATCTCCTTGTGTTGACTCTGGGGCCCATGGTGATAGAGCAGCTACCACCTGGGACATTACCGGTTGCCATGGCAAGGACATGGAGACTGTGGCAGAGCACTCACTGGCTCTTCAAGTTTCTGCCTGAAGCAACAGATGGCATGTCTGTTTGCATTTCCTCAGCACATGGCCAAGCTTACCTTCAATGCAGCAGGTACTTATCATCCTCCTCAGGAAGGGTTAGGGTCAGGGTTCAGTGAACAGTAAGCTGCCTCCCGCAATGTCTCACAAGGAGCTCACCAGCTAGGAGATGGGGACATCTCGTTATTCACGTGTGAACTATCTGAGGAAGTCACTCAGAGGGAAACTGAGGCTTGGAGAGGTTAGATAATTTGGCTGAGATCATACAGCCAATGGGTGATAGAACTCAACTTCTAAGCCTAGTAATGACTCTTAATGACTCTTAGCCTTTTACCAATCGCCTCCTAGTTATAACATTTCTCAAGTAACTCAGTGCCTCGTGAGAAGACCCTCCCTTTACCTTCAAGTCTTCTTCTCTGCCTGACTATCAACATTCCCCCCTAAAAGAAACTCATGTTATCTTTCAAATTATTTCTTGTGGAAGCCAAAACTTGACATTGCTCCCCATAATGTTTTGTCTTCTGAGGTCCTATAATGAAATATTTTTCTAGGTTTTCATGATCTCTGGCCTTATTTCCAGCACTTTCTTTTGTTGCTTTTCAGGCTGGGTCTGCTCTTTCTACTGACTGTAGCCATAACACTGCCAGCATGTCTTCCTCCTCTGATGCCACCACATTGGGATAGCATTGGAAATTCCCTAATGGGACCCATGAGTTGTTATATATTAGTCAATAAATCCATCCATGGGCACATAGACTCAGCAACATGGTAGACCCTACAGGGTCCTGAAGAGAGTGCCTGAGAGTAATGAGTCACAAGTATCACTAAAGAGAAAAGAATAACACCGCTTCTGAGAAAAACATTTAACTGAAATGGCAGCATATTGTGTGGTGTGCACAGTCTGCCCATTATATGTATGAAGATATGTAGAAAACTTGACAATCTGCCTTATTCTAAAATGAATTCAAGGCGGCTTACAATGTGTAGTCATTATAGCAAGTTTAAGACATTAAATAAGAATAATGAAGAAAATCTAGTAAGTGTGAGATTGGGTAAGACTAACAAAATGCATGCTACTAAATATAGTACATTTAATAGAGGCATCCCAAATTTCTACACATTTAAAAGCCAGCAGAATTATATTTATGGATATTTTTGAGGAATATTGGATAAAAAGTTAAATTACTTGAACTTTAATTACTTTAGTTACATTACTTTAATCACTTACTACCAACACAAGCTTAACATCAACTCGAGTAGTCACTAAAATCAAAGGCAATATTTGTTAGTAGGTGCCAAGTAGAGTATAGAGATCTCATTAAAGCTTGAACAGAAGTAAAAGGGTGAATTAAGTTAAGATGTACTAAACAGAATTTTCTTTGAGTATAGAGGAGAAAAGACTATTTATTGAGAAATTAGCTGTTTATTATGAGAATACCATATCTTTTTTTAAAAACATGCTTTTAAAAGGAACTATGCAATCATAGCTCCTCTACTTTTCCTTGTGCTATTTAATGATAGAGGAAGAGAGAGTCAGCCGGGGCTCAGCACATACTCCTTAACTTGAGTTCTTTCTGCTCTTCTCCTGCAGTATTTCCGAGGGAACCTCTGTCAGAGCCACCAGACCTACTGCCTGAACTACTCAGCTGCTGTCTTTTATCTTGACAGCCTGAGGCAGAGAGATGACTTTGGAATTTATTTAAAAGTAAAGTACCATTTTCTTTTCTTATATATTTTTCCTGACCTTCTTTGGGTGTAACAGGTATGGGGGATTATTATGCCCAAATTAAATGGGGAAGAAGAAATAAATGATCCACCATATGTTTCAACTAGAAATCCTCTTTCTTCATAAAGACATCATCCATTGCGTACTTAGGAATTTTAAATGATGCACATCTAGAAACATCATATCATCTAATATCCCTCCAGAAATTTTGGCTGGGGCTTAAAAAATATTTTGCTAGTTCATTGTTTTGTTTGTGGTAGAAATTGGTACATTGTAAGGAGGAAACTAGAATAACAACCTGAGCTTCTTTTGTGACTAGAAGTTTGGCTTTTGTAGGATTTAGTCCCAGCACAAAAACCTGGAGCACCATTACATTGTATTCTGTATGAATGGCGCCCCCTAGATTAGATCACAGAGCACAATGTAAATGTGTTCCCTGGAGTTGTACAACATAGCAGCTCTGGGTCCCAAGCGTGAAAACAGGAAATTTCTGCTAGGGTCCTTCAGCATTTTGTAAGACGCAAACCTGGAACAAATTTTCCTTGACTTCCCTAGCTCTGTTGACCCCTCTTTTGGCATTGCTTTAGTCTGAACTGTACCCTTTCAGTACTGTGCCAGAGCCCTTTTGGATGATCCATAGAAAATGCCTTTCCAGAAAACCAGCTCTTTCCTGCAGCTGCCAAGAAGCCCCTGCCAGAGCTGCACCTCAGAGGAAGGGGAGGAAAGGCCACCACAGTTCCTAATGACTCAGTTGTGTATCCGTGGGCTTTTGCCATGGCCTTACTTCACGTGCCAGGAAGCCTGAGTGTGGCCTGGCTGAGAAAGAGGGAATGATCTTAGGGGAGAGACGTGGCCCTGTTTTTGTATTAATAGCTTCAGCCTGTCAGTGTTTCCTTTGCTACTTAAACTGAAAACTGAAAGCTCATTCAATTTCCAAGTGTATGCATAATCATATTGCAAACGTTTCCCCTGGAAGCTGATGGATTAGACTCTAAGCTAGACCCCTGTTTTAGTCCATTTTGCATTACTAAATAAGGATACCTGAGACTGGGTAATTTATAAAGAAAAGAATTTTATTTGGCTTAGGGTTCTGCAGGCTGTCCAAGAAGCATGGCGCCAGCATCTGTTTCTGGTGAGGGCCTCAGGAAGCTTACACTCATGGTGGAAGGCACAAGGGAGCTGACATGTCACATGGCAAGAGAGAGAGGAGGTGCCAGGCTCTTTCAACAGAATGACGCTGAGCTGTTCATGAGAAATCCACCCCATGACCCAAACACCTCTCAGTAGGCCTCACCTCCAACACTGGAGATCAAATTTCAACATGAGATTTGAAGGGGCAAATATGCAAACTATATCAGAAACTGAACTGGGAAAATTCAGGTATATATCTTTCCCTTCCAATCTAGGGGGAGTTTAATTTAACAAGGTCCAGCCACCATTTTCAAATAACTGTGGAAAATCCCATACCCATGTATTAACAGCCAAATTATTTTTAACAAAGGTACTAAGAACATACATTGTGGAAAGACCGCCCTCTTCAATAAATGGTGCTGGGAAAACTGGATATCTGTACTGTATTCAAAAGAATAAACTAGACCCCTATCTCTCATTATATACAAAAATCAAATCAAAATGGATTAAAGACTTAAATATAAGGCCTGAAACTGTAAAACTAGTAGGAGAAAACACAGGATAAGCACTTTAGAACATTGGTGTAGGCAAAGATTTTAAGGCTAAGACTTCAAAAGCACAGGCAACAGAAACAAAAACAGACAAATGGGGCCATATTAAACTAAAAGGCCTCGCACAGCAAAGAAAACAATCAACAGAGTGAAGAGACAACGTATAGAGTGGGAAAAAACATTAATATTTGCAAACCATTCAACAGGGGACTAGTATCTAGAATATACAAATAACTCAAACATAACCAAAAATAAATAAAAAACAAGTAATTCCATTAAAAAGTAGGCAAAGGATCTGAAAAAAACATTTATTAAAAGAAGACATGGCCAACAGGTATATGAAAAAAAATACTCAACATCACTCATCCTTAGGGAAATGCAAATCAAAACCACAGTAAGATATTCTCTAACCCCCCAAATAGAATGGATATTATTTTTTTTAAAAAAACCAAAAAAATAACACTTGCTGTCAAGGATGTAGGAAAAAGGGAACTCTTATACATTGTTGGCGGGAATGTAAATTAGTACAGCCATTATGGAAAACAGTATGGAGTTTTCTGAGAAAACTAAAAATACAACTACCATATAATCCAGCTATCCCACTACTGGGTATTTATCCAAAAGAAAGGACATCAGTATATGAGAGAGATACCTGCACCCCCATGTTTATTACAGCACAATTTACAATAGGCAAGATATAGAATCAACCTAAGTGTCCATCAGTGGATGAATGGATAAAGAAAATGTGGTATAGATACATAATGGAGTCATAAAAAAGAATGAAATCCTGTCATTGGCAGCAACATGGATGGAACTGAAGGTCATTATGTTAAATGAAATAAGCCAGGCACAGTAAAACAAATATCACATATTCTCACTTATACATGGAAGCTAAAAAAGTTGATCGCGTGGAAGTAGAGCCTAGAATGATGGTTACCAGAAGCTGGGGAAGGAGGGTGAGAGGGGAGGGGAGAGAGGTTAGCTAACAGTTACAAGCTTACAGTTAGGTAGAAGGATTAACTGCTAGTGTTCAATAGCACAGTCGGGTGACTATAGTTAACAATAATTTATTGTATATTTCAAAATAGTTAGAAGAGAAGATTTGAAATGGTCTCAATAGAAAGAAATGATAAATGGATTGATCATTACACATTATATACATGTATTAAAATATCACATGTACCCCATAAATATGTGCAATTATTACATTTTAATATATATATGTATCATCCAGAGATACTTCAGGAAAGGGAGCAGAGGACTCAGTGTTATGATAATGCATGATGCGTATGGTGCACTTCCTAAAACATCTCTTTTAATTCTTAACACACACCTGTGAAGTTGATTACATTGTTGTCGTGTGTCCCCAAGGCTCAGAGAGGTTATATGACATTTGCAAGGTCACGCAGTCAATACATGGCAAAGTAAGAACTGTATTTATCTCTTCGGGCAAAAAAATTCAATGCTTTTCACGCCAGGACTATTTCTAACTCCTCGGGGATATTTTCCGTTGCCAGGGAACTTCTAGTCTCATGAAACAAAAGTGAGGAGCCAGGGAGAGACTTCAAAAGAGTTGAAAGTGAGTCTGCCTTCCACAGCCCCATAGCACAGAACAAAAGCATTCTCACAGATACCAGAGGTGACTGGGTTTTGAGCCACTGCTATGGGCGAGGCACTGTGCTGCATGCTGCTCATCTGTGATCTCTTTGTCTCCACAGTAACTCTGTGGAACTTGATAGTATCCTAATTTTTCAGGAGTTCAGGCAACTTACTAAAAGATACGGTTGTTCTGGGGCAGAGGGAGGATTTGAATTCAGACCTGTCTGAATCCAATGTTCATTTTCCCCACTATGCTCTGTTTCAAACAACATTCTTAGGAAACTTAAATTCTGTGTCATGTTATGGGCTGCCTAAAATGAACCCATAAATGCACTAGGATGAAATAACCCTCCATATCACGTGAGTCTGGGTGTTATGAATGCATGTATAAGCCTGGTGCACTCCCATTAATGGGAGTCAAATTCTTCCTACTATGTTAGAAACAATTAAAATGATGCAGAGGAAGAGACTGGGAACTTTGTACCAAGTCTCTTAGAGTGGCTCGATTATCAAACACTGAGAATGCTAGCTACCATGGACTGAGTGTTTGAGATGTGCCAGGCATTGTTCTAAGCACTTGGCATGGACTGTCTCATTAAAACCTCTCACCAACCCAGTAAGGTAGCTACTCTTAGCATCTGCATTTCCCAGATGAGGTTTAGAGAGGTTAAGTAAATTTTCCAATGTTCCAAGAATGCTGGTTGCCCCAGACCAATGCTGCATCCCACCAGGACAGATTTCTTAGGAGAACATTTTTATCTGGGATCCTTAACTCCTATCACTCTTCCCCTAAACACATCGGATTATTTATTAGAAAGAGAAAGTAGCCTTCATTGATCTGGACCCATCAATAAAAAGGCTTTTTAATCTTTTGATAGAAATGCTCTTCGTTTTCCCTAATGGACCTGAAAAATAAAGCTCATAGACAGATGAAAGAAAAACTTACAGACTTATTTTTATAGTTGTCAGTCAACTTTTTTTCTCTCTTCTGAGGTTTTCCAAAACACTAAAAGTTTCCGATATCCCTGCCTGGATCTTTGTCTAAATTATTTACCAATGATGCTTCTTGCCTGATTGCTATCTGGAAGAGATTGCTGTTTTCACAATTAGCCTGAATTCCAGTGGATGCTGCCAGCCACAGCTGTTCCCCATAGCAAGGCAATGTGGGGCAGTGGCCCCGGGGTCGTGTGTTTTGAGGGGATCCCTAACTGCTGCCAAGAAATCAGTTACAGGAACTGCCAGCCACCCAAGTAGCGCTGGAACGCTGCTCCCAGCCAGTCAGCGTGGGAGTCAGCCACTAAAGCCACAGCTCTGCTCTCTGCCACTCCCAGCCCTAGCTCATCTGCCTGCTTCCTTCTCCATCCCTGCCAACTCCAATGAGAACCACAGCCACTTGGAGCTGGATGAGAACTTGGAGATCATCTACCTACCCTCCACCATTTCACAGAAGAGGGATCCAAGGTTCAGAGAGGGGATGGTGATACCTGTAGCCTGGCTCCTGGAGCCCCGTGTACCACGCACCCCTGCGCTCACTTGGGAGTGGAGAAGATTGCATTGGTCTGTATTCCTCTGAGGAGGCGCCCTGGATGTTTTCAAAAGAAATACTTTGATAAAGCTGAGAGTGTGGGAGGGTGAGACCCTACCCCCATTCCCAAGGACATGGTCAAGCTATGAAAGACAAGTGCAAATTGCTAAGCAGGAGGCTAAGAGATAAAAGGGGAGGGTTTGTTTGAAGAAGAAAAGACAAGGAAAGAGCTCTCTGTTTCCAAAGAAGAGAATGGAGCCAGTAAAATAGTAGGAGGATTGTGGGCTGTGTTTTTGACCTCCCTCCACAACCCAAAATCTTCAGTAAAATAAATATGCACATTCACAAAACCTTCGGCATGAGGGATTTACAGTGGAAACTAACATAGGAAACCAGCCAAGGGGTTAAGTTTGGTCCATGCTGTTCAAGGAAGAAATAGTGTATATGGAAACAGGAGTCCAGGGGCCAGAGGAAGCCACTAGACTCTCAGTCCCTGTGAGTTTGTAAATATCTAGGGGAGGGCTTTGGACTTCCATGAGCTATTGGATTGGTGGGAGTTTGTGCCAATTGTACCCAGATCTATGAAATGCAAGAGCTGATACTTTACAGTGGCAGAAAGACATAAAGACACCTTTCAGGAAGCAGGGGAGCTGCCCACAGTGTGCCTGGCCAACCTGAGGATGGCCCTGAAGGGTGTGAGTCACAAGGCATTTAATCTGGGCCTGGAATAAGAATGAAAGATGAAAACAAGGCAATAGCCTATAGCCAGAAAAATGTTTAGTGGAAGGGCAGGATCCCTGTTGTAGTCAGTTTGGGCTGCTAAAACAAAGTATCATAAACTGGTGGATTATAAGCAACAGAAATTTGTTTCTCACAGTTCTGGAGACTGAAAGTCTGGGATCAGGATGCCAGCATGGCCAGGGACTGGTGAGGGCCCCTTTCTGGGTTGTAGATGACTGCCTTCTCTTTGTATCCTAACATGGCGGAAAGACAGTCAGAGATCTCTCTGGGGTCTCTTTCATAAGGGCTCCCTCCCATTCATGAGGGCTCCACGCCTATAACGTAATCACACCTCAAAGGCCCCACCTTCTAGTACTGTCCCTTTGAGGGTTAGGATTTCATTGTGTAATACACACAATGGGGGGGAAGCAAACCTTCAGTCCATTTCAATCCTTTTATAGCTGGACTCAGGATAAATTTGGTGTGAGTGGGTGGGGTAAGAGAAGAGGAAGAGAACACACCCCTCATAGTCCTTCTTGAGGTACTTATCTGCATAGTGACCTGTGACCCGCCTCCATGGGTCATGTGTCACCTTCATAAAAGCTGGAGTCCCTTAGGTTCAAAAAAGTGTCACAATCAAAGAAACAGCCTAGCAGATGAAACAAATGTAAAAGCTATTCTCATGTTTACTTGAGCTTCTCAAATATCATTTATGGAACTCCCATGTACAACCCACAGCAATACCTACTAAAATTCCTTGTGCTGTCTCCCCCAGTGCTTGTGTACCCTAGAACCGCATCTTCCTCCAACCCCAACTGTAAGTCCTACCTACTGAAAATTATCTGTGTCTTTATCCCTCTTTTCTCCCCCTGGGCTCTATGTCATGTAGATCAGCTTAGTCTCTCCAATTTCTATGTTCATTTTCTCTTCATTTTTAATCAGTACCCTGATTCTCTCCAACAAAGGAGAGTCAAGAGACTGACCCACCCAGCACGAATCCTTCCTTTTCCCTCCTACCGCTCCAGTCTTGATCCTCCGTTCTCCTAAGTGTGCATCACAAGGAGGATGGGAACAAAGCTGGTGAAACCGAAAATCTCTCAGGGCCAGGGAGAAGGAGAAGGAGAGGGCGAAGCCAGAAGGCAAAATTAAACTCTCAGATGAGAAGGGTAAACAAAGCTGGAACACACATATTAATACATCTTTCACTACTACTAATGGAACGTGCAGTTTTAGGGGATTTAATGAGTTTTAAACTCTTCTTGTACATCTAAATCTTGCTAAATTTTCCCATTTAGGAGGACTGAGTGGTGGAGTTATAGGCGGTCTGATGACTACTGACTTCATCACTGTTTCTGGGAAGGCAAAACATCTGAAAAAAAGAGTCTTTCATTTCTTTAACTGAAAAGTAACAATGTCAGTCAGTAATAGTCAATACCACTTCTCAATCCGTCTAAGAGACCAACTGCAGACCCTGAGTTTGGCACTGGTAGATAGGTGCTTGCCAAATACAGTTTAATATGGAATCTTCAAGAGCAAAGTCTAGTCCGTGGCTTATAAATTTTCCCAACAAGCTCACAAGTGCATCCTGCCCTTACTGAGTAAAATCTCTAAGAACTGCTCATATCCAGGCTTCTTAGGGCCTCCATGGGAGAGGTGATATTCTGATATGTCTGCTTTTGCTTTCCCCAGTGGTGTGAGCAGAATGAGCAGTGCAGACGTCTGCACCTGCCAGAGTTGCTGGTGGCTCCACTACACAGGCTTACGCGATACCCACTGTTGCTGAAGAATATCTGGAAAAGGAGTATAGACGCCGCTGAGAAAATCATGATCTACTCCATCAAGGAAAAGGTGGAAAAGTCAATCCGTAAGTCCCTGAGATAAGTGAGCTTAATGAAAGAGTTGGGGCCCTGTGACTCTTGGGAAACATCTGGGCTTCCATCCTAGAAGGTAATTCCACTGACCTGAGGTCACGGCCGTCAGAAATGTGGACTCAACTTTTGAGTGCGGTGTAAATCAAACACACACAGAACAATGGGCTCCAGTCACATCCTGGCGGCCCCTCTGAGAACTCTAACGCCCGGCTTACATAGGACGTGGCGGTGAGTTCAGGCAGGAAAACTTCTACTTCCCAGATGATGGAAGACACTTTGTTTTTAACATCCATAGTGAACCCACACACAAAGCAAAGGGGAATAAACACCATGGAAAGCGTATCCAGAGGATAAATTACCATTCATCGTTTTTTTTTAATCCCCGAAATCCAGAGCCAATATAAAAATAATGGCAACTGTGGTCTTTAGAACTGAAACATGGGGGTGGGAACTGAGCAAGCCCTAAGATGACTTAAGTTTATTTGTGTAGTTCTGTGTAATGGAAACTCAAATAAAGAAGTCCATGATTTATGTCCATAAATCAAGATTTCCTAGTAGGCATCCAAAGGGAACATTTCGATTGGATAATTATCAGCTATACAGAAATGATATTCTTTTTCTTTTGCAAGTTTTTTAAAATTTTTTTTCTCCTTTGTAAGTTTAAAAGTTAGATATCATTTAGTTGGGATTTCTTTTCTCTTTTTAAATTTTTTATTCAAATTCTAAAATTATCTAAAGAACTGAAATTAAGTTTATCAAGTGAATAAGACAAAAATTCCATTAAAGATCGACTTTTTAAAAAACTTAAAAAATAATTTTAAGGATTATTGCTCATTTGAATAGGTTTGTGAGGGAAGATAATGGCAGGTCTTCTGGAGATTTTGCAATAAAATACGGATTCTCATTGTTGAGGGAAGAAATCTGGATGGCCTTCCTTTAAGTCTAATACTTTAAAGAGGATGCATTCTCAGGGGTTCCACAGACAGTATGTTTCCGTGTGTGTATGCCGTCCAGTCCATCTCTGCAAAAACCATTTCAAAAGCCCAATAGTAACATTGAGATTTTTTTTTATAAAATGTTGGGAAATTAATACAAATCTTTATAAGAGAAATTGAGTTCTTACCAAAAAGAAATAATCAGCCTCATCATGAAGTGAATGTGTGTTTTATGATCAGCACAAAAAGATATATTTGTCCTTGTTAGTTTTATTTTTTTTTCCTTCCTCTAATTACCAGTTCTGTGGTATAGGGAATAAGAGAAAACTACCAAGGGATTTATTAGCATTACTGAAATAAAAATGCACAATGCATCTCCAACTAACTGAATTAAATTGGTTAAGCTTCATTTTTCTCTGCAAGAGGCTGACTTCAAATTAGTGAGTTTCCTAAGACACATAAACAGCAAGCAATTTGTCAAATGAGCCTAAAATATGGTTTGGCTCCAAGGGCAGCCAGTGTCTCTAAAATGATTACTGTGGACCTTGGTTAAAATGTATGCTACAATGTCACATGCATTTAAATATATACTGAATGTGTCTTGTCTTTCAGGGGATCTTGAAGGAAAAGTGAAGTGGCTGGACAATTTCCAAAAATTTAGACATCTACAGGAGATTATAGTGTGGCCTCCACTTTGGGATAGAGATAAAAGGTTTTTCATTCCAGAGGTACAAAAAAAGATCAATTAGGACTTAAATCCTTTCTGTAAGTTTGGCATTCAGGTGGAAATACAATCGTCTTAGAAAGTCCCTATCTGTCTACTTGAAGAATATATCTAGTTTTATGAGCAAGAAGTGAAGCCTTCCTCCATGAGGCATTGTATGTGGGGAGGCGAATGTCATTGTGACATTCTTGGGATGGTCCTTCTCAAAGGTTTTCTCATTCTTTGAGAAAGTTTGAGAAGTTTGAGAAACCTTCTCTATGAGAAGGTTTTCTCTTCTCATTCCCATGTCTATCTGGTGGCATTCCCAAATGTCGTGAACTTTCTAGATGGAGTTGATTATCCCAGTTTAGCTCCTTGATCATGTTCTCTTCCAATCACTGACATCTCTTTTATTTTCTCCCTTGTTTTTCAAGTGTTTGAAACACATTTTTAAGGAACACATGGCAGAAAACGTCCTGTCACCAACCAACAGACACCTTCTCTATGAAGGAAAACTAACTCTTGCAGGTAAATAACTGATTCCTTTAAAACCTCAACATCTTTGCTACCTTGTAACTTGTTCAATTGCCATTAATTGAAGAGTAGGAGGAAGGACAGCCCCAGAGAGACAAGGCTGCCAGCAAAGGGCATAGAAGGGTGGGCCCCGGAGGCTGGCTCCTTGGCTCACTCCCTTTTCGCTTTTTCAGCCTGTGCAACCCTTCAGCCAGTGACAGTGACTTCCCATGCTTCCGTTTACCCTTCTTTGTTGGGAGGATTAAATGAGGCAACAGATGGACAAGCACTTGAAAGAATGATTGACACGACATTTGTGCTCAATAAATATTATGACGATCAGAAAGGGCTGCCTAACTAAAATAAGATTCACATTCATTTATTCATTTCTGCATGAACACTTGATTGGGCACCTACCAAGTATGAAGCCCTGTGCAGGGGAGGTTGTCTATCTGTGGTGCTGTGAGATCTGGTGGGCAGGTGCTGGGGAATAATTCTCTACTCAATACATGGATTGAGACTCTGCTGTATCCTAGGTGTAGCACTGAATATCAGGGTAGGACATAATCCCCACCTGGCCCTGGTGATGGTCATGTAGGGAAGATAGACACATCCAGTGTTTCATATCCAAGCACTTCTCCATGGACTCTTTCCAGTGAGTTATACAGAGAAGTTACCTTTGATCCCATGTTGTAGGTGAGAGATCCGAGGCTCAGGGAGCTTCCATACCATGATCGAGGTCACCTGGCCAGTAAACGTCAGAGCACCACCTCCAGCTCGAGCCAGGCTGCCTCTGCCAGGTGGGCTTCCAGAATTACAGCAACTGCCTTGGGAGCCAAACAGACAGACCCAGCCAGGAAAATGCAGGCAACGAGAAGACACTGAGTTCTCAGACAAGGAAGTGATAGGATTAAAAGAGTATTGAAGAAAGAGTTATTAGTATCAGGACGCAATGCACAAAATGGCACAGAGGAGGCCAAAGCAGAGAGACTAGTGGAGAAACCAGAAGCTCAGCAGTGAACAGGGTGAGGTGAGAAGACTCTGGGCCTGTGGTTACCCAACCATTGTGGACCTGTAGTTCACCCAACCTCTGCTCTCATTTGGAAAGATAATAATTTTAACTTTTCTTTGATGCTATTTACAATTTCAAAATAATTATATAACAAGACCAAATCATAGTAATGAAGCAAAACTCAATTCCGTGTTCAAACATATATATTTTTCCCTCCAAAATTGGCCTCCACCTAAAATTATCAGAGATTTTGGTTCACTCCCCTTCCCTCTACCTACCCACCTCCCAACACTGTGAGATGTGTTGGCCTCTCCTATTGTAAAATGCCAGAAATGGCCATGATAGAAAAGGGTAAGTGTGAGAGATATTTCAAGGGCAAAAACAGGAGGACTTTATGATTGATAAAGTGGATGAAGAAAAAAATGAGTCAAAGATGCCTTCAAGTGTTCTATGTGTCTGAAAGTTCGATAACACTGTGGGTGGTAGAGATAGTGGAGCAGGAAGTCAATTTTAGGCTTCAGGCTTGGGTATAATGAGAAGCCATGCGGAAGCTGGATGAACATCTCCTAGTGGATGAAAAGCTACATCAGATGTGCCTTCACTTGTCACATGCAGGTGGGAGACTCACCTAAGAAGGAGTCTTCACAGATAGACCCAACTTTTACAGAAAATGCTTCTTGTATGGTCAAATGTGGTAGAACGGGGATGAATACAAAACATCACTAACACCAGGCACTTGTTTAATGGCATGTGCTGTGTTAGTCAAATTCTGTCAGAGGAGGAGACTCCATATAGTATAGTCTATATGGTATCAAATCAAGTTTAAAGCCAATGAGATTTTTACTCAGAGTTGGGCATAGAGATTTGATGGGGGTAGAGTAATAGTGTTAGAAGAAACAGGACATATCACTTCTCAGCCTTTTGGCTAAGATCAAGTGAAGAAACAGCACATCATCTTGAATGGAAAAAGCACTGAACCAAGAATCAGGGGAGCTAACACCAATTGTGGGCTTTGGGAAAATTGCTTAAGTTTCTTTACTGTCTTCTGTAAATGTTGTTGATGATGATGATGATAATGATGATGATGAAACCGAATACTTGCATATTGTGTTTCTAAATTTCTTCTAGCTTTAAAAAAACCGTACTATTGTTCTCATTCCCAGAATGTACAAGTTTTCATAACTTGTTTCATAACTTGCTTGGTAGAACACTAGGGCCTCAATAAATGGTAGCTAAAACAATCATTTCCTAGACTAAAGTCTAGGACATAAAAGGTGTTTGCTGCCTTGTTTGTTAAAATACAATACTTGAAATTGGAGAAAACAAAGCTATTATTTCATTTTGACAAGGCTCATCAAGCTAACTCATATATGAGTATCAGAGGGTAGGGAAAACAAATTTAACAGGTCTTGAAGGTTTCTATGGACTGAATTGTATCCCCACCACCCGCCACACACGCACACACACACACACACAGTTCATATATTGAATCTCTATCTTCCAGTGTGGCAGTATTTGGAATAAGAAAGTAAGTAAGGTAAATGAAGTCATAAGGCTAGAGCACTGATCCAATAGGATTAGTGTCCTAATAAGAAGAGACACCCTAGAGCTCACTCTTTGTCTTTTCCATGTAAGAACATATCTAGAAGGTGGCTGTCTGCAAGCCCGGAAGAGAGCCCTTACCAGGAACTGAATGGGCTAACTTGATCTGGTACTTCCCAACCTCCAGAACTGTGAGATATAAATTCCTATTATTTAAGCCACCTTGTCTATAGTATTTTGCTATGACAACCTAAACTAAGATAAAGGTCTAGTGTTGTTCCATTCCTAGCCCTATGTATCAGTTGGGATATAGATTCACGCACTGGAGACAGAGACAGATAACAATCGCCTAAAAAGACAGTTTATTTCTCTCATGTTAAAGCCCAAGCTGTATGACAGCTGCACTCCATAAAGTGATTAGAAACCCAGGTTTCTTCTGTCTTATTGCCATCCCTAGGGTATTGCTTTCTTCTGTGTGGCCTAAGATGACTCACCAACGTATCTGCATTCTACTCGGTGAGAAAAACAGAAAGGGATGAGACAGCTTAGCCCTACCCTTAACAGATATGACTCAGAAGTTGTGTGCTTTTATTCACAGTCCATAGTCATAATTTAGTCCCTGGGTCATATTCAGCTGCAGGAGAAGCTGGAAGATGTAGTATTTATTCTTGGTTGATGTGTACTCACTAAAACTCGGGAATTTCATTGCTACAAAAGAAATGGAGAATGATTTTTGAGGGATGACCAGCAGTCTTTACAAAAGTAAAGTTTCTAATAGTGATGGAATGTAATTTTTAAAAAATATTCAAAGACTATCCAAATTGAGTAAAATACCTGATTTCTCTTCTCCACAAATATATAAAGAATCTTCCCTCTCAACTTAAAGTAGGAAAGGAATTAGAAATGAATCCTAAATGTTTTATCTATTAGTTTAATCTTTGCCGCCTAGCTTCCAGGGATAAAAGCATGTGAGAAAGAACTTCTAGAGTAAGATAAATAAATATAATAAATGGAACAAACTGAAAAAATTTACTGGCTTTTCCTATGTTTGCTTTAAGCACCTATTGTATCTCCCTCTGACACAGACTGCCTTATCTTCTGAAATCACTTAAATTTAACCATTTCTTTCTTCTAATTTCTAAGAGATAGAATAAAATAAAGAAGGAGATACCTTATTCTAACATTTGGTTTCTCTTCTACTGCTATTCCCTTCCTAAGGAAAAGTAAAGAAGCCTATTTTCTTTCAGTAGCTATCAAAAGTAATATCAGAAAAGTTTATAAATATAAAACTATGTGAGAATATTTAAACATCTATAGTCACATTGTAAAATTTGAGAAATTAGTTTTCATGACGGTCTTAGCGTGGGCCGCCATAACAAAATACCGGAGAATGAGCGGAAATTTATTTCTCACAGTCTAGGAAGTCCCAAATCAAGGTCAGTCCTTAATGATGGCTCTCCTCAGGATGAGAGAGAGTGAGCTCTCTGGGGTCTCCTCTTATTAGAACACTAATGCCACTGGATCAGAGCTGTAGCCTTTTGACCTCATTTTAGTTTAATTACTTTCTTACTCCAAATACAGCCACACTGGGAGTTAGGACTTCAACGTATGAAATTTGAGGGGACACAGCAACATAGTCCATAGCAGTGACAAAATGCCTTTCTCTGATAATATGTGCCCTTCCAATAACCACCCAGATGGATCAAGAGGCAGAAATGCCATGCGTTCAATTAGTTGATGGATTATCTGAAGGCTTATCTGAAGCCATTACAAACATCACCCGAGTTATCTTAGATTCACATGAGATGCATCACAAATCCAACTGTCTTTAAAGTTGGAAGCTTGGGCTCTGATCAGTCTGCTTTAGGAAGAAATCAATTCAACATTAATGCAGGCGGTTTTCTGACCTACATGATTGCAGCTCCCAGATGTGCCATGATACCCACCTTGTTTTGTTTATTAAGGAATTCATCAATTTAAATTAAATTAAAAACCCTTGTACTTCCTGTTTCAAGTCCCCATTTCACCCTCTCTTTCTCTCCTCAGAAAGCACAAGATTCCTAGACGTTTATCTGTTTCTCTTTAATGATTTCCTCTTAGTTACCAAAACTAAGCGCAACAAAAAGGTAAAATGCTGCTATTTCTAAATATCTTTCTAACTAAGTTTACTACATGAGTTTAGAAACATTTCTAGAAAAGTTGTGTTAAAAACATAAAATATTCTCATACATCAGGTCTTAGATTTAAGTTTTTAATCCATTTTGATTTGATTTTTGCATATCCATCAAATTGGATCTCTCCCTCTAAAAAATGGAGGCATTATAAAATATTGGCTTTTTTAGCCAGAGAGCTCTGAATTGAAAAAACAGAAACAAACTACATCTCTCAAGGATGTTGAGGGAGGGTATACATTGTATTAATTTTTTTATTTTTAGTTAGTATGGGCGCATAATAGCTCTATATCTTTATAGGGCACATGTGATGTTTTGATACAGGCACACAATGTGAATTAACCAAATCACGGCAACTGGGGTATCCATCACCTCAGACACTTAACATTTCTTTGTGTTGAGAACATTTCAATTCCACTGTTTTAATTATTTTAAAGTATGCACTAACTTATGGGTGATTATAGTCACTTTGTTGTGCTATCAAATATTGTTCATTCTATCCAACTATGTTTTTGCACACATTAACCATCCCTCCTTTATCCCCTGCCCCTTGCTACCCTTTCCAGCCTCTGGTAACCATCATTCTACTCTCTGTCACCATGAGATCAATTGTTTTTAATACTTAGCTTCCATGTATGCGTGAGAACATGTGATATTTGTCTTTCTGTGCTTGGCTTATTTCACTTAACATAATGTTGTCCAGTTCCATCCATGGTTGGCAAATGGCAGGATTTTATTCTTTTTGTGGCTGTATAATATTCCAGTTATCCATTGATGGACACTTAGGTTGATTCCATATCTTGGCTATTGTGAATAGTGCTACAATAAACATGGGAGTGTAGGTATCTTTTCAATGTACTGAATTTCCCTTGTTTGGATATTACCCAGCAGTGGGATTGCCGGGTCATATGGTAATTCTGTTTTTAGTTTTATGAGAACCCTCCATACTGTTCTCCATAGTGGCTACACTAATATACAGTCCCACCAACAGCATAGGAGGGTTCCCCTTTCTCCACATCCTTGCCAGCATTTGTTATTGCCTGTCATTTGATAAAAGCCATTTTAACTAAAGAGGATATTTAACTGAGAGAATATTTCATTGTAGTTTTGATTTGAATTTCTCTGATGACTAATGATGTTGAGCATTTTTTCATATACCTATTGGCCATTTGTATGTCTTCTTTTGAGAAATGTTTATTCAGATCCTTTGCCCATTTTTTAATCAGATTATTTGAATTTTTTTCTTATTGAGTTGTTGGAACTCCTTATATATTCTAGTTATTAATCCCTTGTCAGATGGGTAGTTTGAAAATACTTTCTCCATTCTATGAGTTGCCTCTTCACTTGGCTGATTGTTTCCTTTGCCATACAGAAGCTTTTTAGCTTGATGTGATCCTGTTTGTCCAATTTTGCTTTGGTTGTCTGTGCTTTGGGGGTGTTACTCAAGAAGTCCTTGCCCAGACCAATGTCCTGAAAGGTTTCCCCAATTTTTTTTTTTTTTTTAGTAATTTCATAGTTTCAGGTCTTAGATTTAAGTTTTTAATCCATTTTGATTTGATTTTTGCATACAGCGAGAGTCTAGTTTCATTCTCTTGTATATGGATACCCAGTTTTCCAAGCACCATTTATTGAAGAGACTGCCCTTTCCCCACTTGTGTTCTTGGTGCCTGTGTCAAAGATAAGTTCACTATAGATGTGTGGATTTATTTCTGGGTTCTCTGTTCTGTTTCATTGGTCTATTTGTCTGTTTTTATGCTAGTGCCATGCTGTTTGGTTACTACAGATCTGTAGTATAATTTGAAGTCAGGTAAAGTGATTCCACCAGTTTTGTTCCATTTGTTCAGTATGGCTTTGACTATTTTGGGTCTTTTGAGGTTCCATATAAATTTTAGGATTATTTTTTCTATTCCTGTGAAGAATGTCCTTAGTATTTTGATGGGGATTGCGTTGAATCTGTAGATTGCTTTGAGTAGTATAGACATTTTAAAAATATTGACTCTTCCAATCCATAAACATGGAATGTCTTTCCAATTTTTTTTGTGAGGAAGAATTGCCATATGTATTAAGCCATCAGAGATAACAAATGTTTTGTAGTCTACTCATTTCTTTACCAAATAACTAGCCTTACACAGACAATAAGATCATAACACTAGAAATCTCATATCTTTTAATAAGCTAAGCTTCTAGATGGCATTGGTTGATTGAGCTAAGGGTGGGGAACCAGCAGTCTCAAGGCTACATGTGGCTCTCCAGATCCCCAAGTTCAACCTCTTGACCAGATCCAAACTTCACAGAACAAATCCCTTTGTTGAAAGGATTTGTTCTGTAAAATTTGGATTCAGTCAACAGGCCACACTCAAGGATCCCGAAGCCCACATGTGGCCCCAAGGCTGCAGGTTCCTTTAAGCAATTAAAAATAGACACCCATTAATCAATCTATGAATAGCTGTTTGGTAGTTTTGGAGGGAATGGGTGTTGGATAATACTAAGAGTCACAGTTTGGGAATTTGTGTGGCCTCTGATTTTAGGTTATTCAGACTGAATAGCATGTCTGAACAAGCCAACTTCTGAAAATCCCTTTCAAAAACCTTAATGCTAGCTGACCTTCACTTCAAATAACGGTACATATCAGAACACATGCATTTAACAGCAGCCCGTATTGACAAGGTGATATTCTGGTTTCATGCTTCACAACTTGATTCCAAAATAGAGACTGTCACCAGTTTACATGTCTCTTTGCTATTTTGTATATAATACACATCATGCAAACCAGTATTTTACATGCAAAAGTATTTTACATGCTTTTAAAAAAATTCAGTATCTTATATATTTAATTATTTACAAATTCTAGAGCACGGAATCTAGTTAGAGTTTAGTATTAGATCCCATGTATAGAGTTGGCCTTTCTCATTCATCTAACGCTATACTATAGAGAGATTAAGACACTGGGGATGAAGATCTTCCCATGAGGTGATAGCAATTTATTTATTCAGGTAATTAAACTTGGCAAATCAGAAACAGTTTGCTTTAAATCACTATGCTTTGGGGAAATGCCTTTTTTAAGATCCAGAAAACACAGTAAGCTAGATTTCAAGCAATTGTTTTTAGGAATCTATTTGCTTAAGGATGCATTTTAGGTGTCTGCAGCAATATTTACTTTCTATTTATCACATTATTTTCTTTATTAATTTCAGAAAGTCGGGGGCTCAGACGCTGGTTTAATGTGTCCTTCTCTTACTCCTGAGCTGCAAACAGTAATAAAGGAGGGTGGTTCGTGTACAGTACTTGATCAGCCTATTCCACTAGATAGATTGGTAGTCAAAAGTATTGATCCACTGCACGTGTCAGGTATGTGTTCATTTCCATGATTCAGCTCGTCTGTTTGCCATCACACAGTTTTATGTTGGCCTTTTTTGGTAGCAGGACATGAATCCAATTAAAGTCTTCGTAAAAGATACAACTGTGCTCGTATGTGGCTATATATCATTCACTTTATAAATTAGTTATTGTGTCCAATGCTCAGATGACACAGCGCTGCCACTTGCCAGCTGTTTGACCTTGGGCAAGGCATTTAAATTTTCTAAGCCTCAGGTTCCTCTGGGTAAAATGTGGATAATAATGTCTATTTCAGTGGGTTTTCATGAGAATTAAATGAAATAATGTATATAATATCAATAAACAACAGGTGTTGTTAGTATTATTATAGTAATAATATTAATATTAATACTATTCCTATTGTTAAAGTACTGGTAAACCATGATGTGCTATGCAAGCGTGTTTTATTATTCTGTTGAAAGAAATATGCCAGAAATTAAATATTTAAATATATATGCACATATATATGCATGTATACACATACACATGCATCATAAATATGTATCATTTTTAATCTTTTATTCAAGCATTTCCTGTGTGTCTCCTGAGAGCCAAGCACTCAGCAGGCCCTGCAGTTACAAAGATGAATAAGAAATAGCTCTCATCTGTGGGGAGCTCTCAGAATAATGAAAGATCAGTAAATCCTTTGTCAGGAAAGCCATGGGACTCTGAGGGACTTAAAGGACATTCCGGTCTCCTCTGGGCTGGGTAGGTCGTGGCAGTGCTCTGGAGGATGCAGGCTCGTGGACCAGCTGAGGCCAGGCAGGTGGGAATTGCCCTCCTGTTCCACGGGAGGAGCAGGAAAAGGGGGGACACTGACCATTCCCCTCAATTGCCACCCCAGCAGGCAAGCCCAGGGCTTCAGTGACTAGCACAGGACAAACCCACACATCCTAGAGCAACCTTAAGGAATGGATGAATGAATGAGCAATAAAACAATAACAGCAAACATTGATACTGTTATGCCATGTAACGGAGCTCTATTATATATTTAAGTGCTGTACATACATCTATTAAGCTGTGAATGGCTGCAACCTTGCTCACCACATGCAGAAGGGAAGCTTCTATCCAGAAACAGAGCCATCTGCCTCCTGTGTCTGTTCTTTCCACATTCCGTAAGATTTGCTGGAAAGTGGGCCTGGTTAGTACTTGGATGGGAGATTTGCTGGAAAGTGACAAGGGTGAGCCTTAAGGCCTCTTGTATTTGATTTGACTGGGACCAGCCACAGTCTCTATGGGCCGAAGTCTGCAAAAGCCCGAGAGCGGTACAGGCGCAGGCCCCAAAAGGGCTGTGTCGGATGGCACAGCCTCTGCCCGGCTGGGGCGCTCACCTCCAGCGAAGTGTCTCCGAATCTAGATACGGCAGATTCAGTACTTAGGGCCAGAAATCACTTCCATTTTGTGATTTGTTATTTAGTTTACTTTTTCATGAAAGAAAAAAATATCATAGTAGAGGGCATGGAATTCATCCCCTCCCTACCGTGGTTATCCTTAGAGGTTCTGCACGATGAACGGCCCGGGTGGAGGAAGATGCCATAAGCCCCACGAGGCAGAATGGAAGCAGCTGGGCTGAGGACTCAGTTTACTGACGGCCCTGCCAGCGTTAAGACCTGGACTTAACGGGAAATCCGACATCACTGAATTACCTTGGGAGATGCATGTTTTCTCAACATTTTTTTTAAATGAAAGGAATACCTTTTTAAAAACTGTATTTCCACTTTTTTTAGTTTTCTAACTACCATCTCTTGTTCCTTTTCTTAAATATTTTTCTCGTCCCTCTGGTCTATTGCCTTGACTGTTCAGACCCAGTGCAGGAGGAAGAACGGCTGTAGCTGGGAAAGAGGAGATGGGGACCAAAGAGAGAGATGGAGCTTTAAAGTGACGGCGACCTAATTCAAAAACTTGGCTATGTCATTTACAGGCTGTGTGGCCTTGGAAAAATTAATTTAAGTCTGTTTCCTCATGTGCAAGTGGGAATTAGCTGACCTATCTTATGGGGTTGCTGTATGGTTTAAATGACACAAAACAGAGAAAAAACAGTGTGGTTGCCCTGTATACAGTAAACGCGTTAAGAATGGTGTCAATTATTATATTAAAATGTCAGGGAAAAAAGAGCTATTCTTGTCCATATATTGTCTCCTTATTGTATTCTACAGGCCTCGCCATGCCGGGTTCTTTTGCTTATAAAGTCCTTTGTACCAATTTTACAAACCAAACGGATGAGGGATGCCTTGAATAAACTGAGAACTACAGTTACAATTTTTTTGAGGAGAATGGGTTCCAAAACCCAGCCAAAAACAATAACCTGATCTTTAAATCCTCATTTGCTACAGGGAATTTATAAGAAGAAAGATCAGGGAGTAAAATAAACATAGCCATATTTTTCTTCCCCCAGAAAGTCATTTTAATAGGCATAAGTCCCCTCACCCCAGAGAAGCTAGACAGAATTTCATGACCTGACCTTAACATACTTTGTTATAGTAGAATTTAGGAATTATGAGGTTTAGGATGTTATGGTTATAATCTGTGATACTGGAATAGTTCTTGCAGTCAAGAAAATAAAATCTGGCGTTCACTTGCATTCTGAAATGAGGCCCAACCCCCCTCAAAAAACTCTTGAGTTAAACTCACAAAATCAACGGGTAAAAACAAGGGCAGCGGACACGTATCAGCTTCATGCTCAACCAGGAATAAAAGCTCCTGGCTCTTTCTGCTCCCTAAAGTATTTGATACAGGCAGGAGACAGCCCTGCTTTGGTTTTTTATTTGTTTTGTAAACATGAATTTACTATCACAAGAATTATAAACTGCAGAATTTTATTCCCTGTGTTGTAATAATTTAAGGAAGAGATTTTCATTTTAAGAGCTCCTGCTATATTAAAAAAAAAAAAAAAAAAGGAATCTTCTCTCCCTGTACCTCCTTGTCATTTCTTTGAGACCAGCTAAGAAATGACAAAACAGACTTGCTTTTACAAACAGAAACCATGCCAACATCACTGTTGGTTTGGTTTGGTTTCACATTCCACACAGTTTGGTGCGTACTGCATTTTCTTTGAGTCAGTTTTTTTGGCTTTTCTCAGCCTATCGTGAGGCATTCAGGTGGTTTTGTATTTTTGCCACATTTCACTTTGTTTATAAATCTTCTTTTGATGTGACTTTCCTTAAAATACAAAAATAAATATTTTAAAAAGGAGTGGGGGGACAAAGAAGAAAATAACATTGTTTCCCATATTTTTATTATCTGTATTTTCATACACTACAAGACCCACCTAATATGCTTTGCTTATTCTATGAGGAAGAGCCCATTTGCCCTCACTTCAGCCATCCTTGCATTTCATCAAGTCCCAGAAGTCGTTAGCTAAGGAAGAAAAGGTTTTGTATTCAAGTGGGCTGTATTTGGACATAATAATGGAGTCTTGGCCTTGGAATCAATTTTTTTTTAGCAATCTACGCAAATCTCCCACCACCGTTAAAAGAAAAAAAAAAAAACCCAGGTTCTTGTACTAAGAAACTATTTGGATTTCTATGAAATGATTTGGCTTTTGTCTTTGTAATATCTTTTTCTAGTCTTCGGGCTGAGAAATGCTTTTCTTATACAACACGAAAACAGATATCGACAGTGTATAGCAGCATTCTTATTACAAGCCCAAACGGAAAACATCAAAGTATGTATTTTCATTTTGTAGGTCTTTGATTCTTCAGAGTTTACATAAGGAAAAATCTCACCCCAAGTCTCTTAAGTAATGGTGAATGGAATATTTTGAGTTTCCCTCACCTGCTTCGGGAAGGGCAGAGTTGGGAGGAGGGGGGAGACAGCTAGTCCAGACCATGGTGGAAGCCTCAGTGTTGACAACTTGCTCACGCTTGCAGAGTGCACACAACCCCTCTCACTTTCTCCTGCCGCAGAAGCTCAAGGGCTGCCTCTGAGTTCCTCACTTTCCATAGGAAAGGGGGGAAGAATTGCTTTGGATTGCATGATTAAATTTTAAGATGCTCCAATCAATTTCCAAAGTGCAAATAATGTGATATCAGCTTAAGTGAGGGCCTGCTGCAATAACAAGCCAATCAAGTCGGCTCAACCTTTGAAAATATGCCATTGTTTTTACAGCTATGGAGTTGAAAGAGCAGCTGCCTGACCCTGGTTTCTCTATCTTAGCAGTTTCTATATTTGTATTTCCCCTGGAAGGCTTTCATCATGGCAACAATATGGCCAGACAATGAATGCAATATTGCATTATTCTTAAGAATTCAATTTCCTGGGTCACTTCCCTCATAGTCTGTTTTTCAAATTATATCATAGGTTAAGAACTTTTGTTTCCACACAAAATGGAAATTCAAGAAATTCAACTTTCGAACTATATATATTCTCAGTACTCATTTTCCTAATTAGTCATCATTGACTATTATGGTTCCTTGATTACTCATGACTGTTATCCAACTTGCATACCTTACTCATTTAACCCATTTGCATTTTCCTATATGATTAGAGGTATTTATATTAGATGTAAGAAAGAAAATGGGAAACATATGCAAATGTTTCGTTAGTCTTCAGTTTTAAAGAACAAGTCGATAAATATAGTGGAAAATATAAATTTAAATGTGAGAAATTGTCAGTTTAACATTTTTATATTTATATATATTTTTTCTTTTTTCAACAGAAAACATGGATGGTACAAATAACAGCAGCAATCTCTTGCTTTACCAAGAGTCAGGAAACCAAGAAAATATCTTTATTCACATTGCCTGCAGAATCCTCTGAAATTTAGGGACCTAAAACACGTGGCATACGTTTTTAGAGATTAGGGCTTAAGGTATTATTTCATTCAAACTTTTGTAACACTTACCTAGTGATGAGCTAGAAGGAAAAGTGCATTTTACAGGAGTTCCGGAATTTGAGAATTTGAGCTAGGAAAATCCTCAGTATAGAGGAATAATGACTGCAACAAATTTGAACTCTGAGGAATTTCTTGATAATTATATACTGATATTCAGACTGCCTTCTAATATTTCAGTCAGGTTTGTAAGAGGAGCCAGGGAAGAATGGTGCTATTATAATTTGTAAAGGGTGAATGATCAGATACATGGAGTACCGGAAGGAAAACGTTCACTGCTTGTGTCCAACATGAACACCAGCATCTTACTTCGTGTGTATCTATAAAATAATGAAACCAATTTTCCTACACGGCTTGTCAATCAGTCTTACTGCTTGATAGTCCTACCTCAAACACAGTAATTCTTTTGATACAAAGTTTGGTTACTCTTTTAATGTTATGTAATAAATAAGGTCTACATTTTAATAGCAGCTTTAAAATTTCTATTTTACAACAGTTTATTTATCTCAGGTATACTTTATAATACTTTAACATGGAAGTAGAAAACCTCAAAGACTAAATTTCATTATCTTATTTCAAGATAGAAAAAACTAATATCTGTTTTGCTTTCACCAGTTAACACTTTTACATGGGGAATTTTCATAAATATGAGTAGCAAGATACCTTTCTCTTAACTTTGTTTTTTGCAGAATGATGGTGTTTGTCACAAAAATATTTTCTGGTTTTGATTAGTATGTCTGTATCTATGTGTGTGTTTTAGCACAGTACAGTAACTTAATTTTATTTGGCAGGATTTAAAACTTCATTAGACTTTTTATCAAGAAAGGCAGTTTGAAGTACTATATACACTATTAATTGCATTTAAGGAACTAGTTCTTAGGGTCAGATTATTATATCAAATGAAGTCCACAAACTTCAGTTTCAGGCATGATATCTTTTGAAATTTCCAAAGTGGCAGTAGTAAATTTTTCAATTTTGCCTGCAAGACAACTGAGACCTTAACTAATTTCTTTAAGCTGAAGCATGCGATAGAGAGAGAGTGATGTTTCCTGGGAAAGTCATGTGCACACTAGTTCTTTGAGGAAGGTGCATATTTCCCCATGCAAACAAGGTGGTACAGCAAGTGCAGCAGAAAGACTCTTGTGCAAGGGCCCAGCACTCTCAGCATGGAGAGCAATAGTCTCTTTGTAGTAATGTCAGACATTTATTAGAAATAAAGAGAAAACAAAAGGAAAATCTGGAAAGCAATAACTATTGTTAATAGCTAAGAATAAGTGAGGAGGCAAAAAGTCAAAGAGGAAAACAGACTGCAAGTGAGTTCCTACACATGGTATGTGGATGGGGCTGAAAGCAATTATGTCCAGGAGAAGACAGCATAGGTTTATGCAAGAGAAGATATATAAAGAAATTTTTGGCTAAAAAAAATATTTTTTAAAAAATTAACAGTCACCTTGCAGAGATTTTTAGATATAAACCAACCTAGGAGGTGAGCAATGGACTAGGACTAGATGACCTCTCAAGATTCCTTTAGTCCCGTGAGTCCAGCAACCACATTATTTGTAGGTATAAAGGACTAGTTTTTTCCCTTTGAATTTCATTAAAGGGAGAAAAAGATTGACTAAATTAACATAAAGTATGTAAAACAGCTCAAGAATATGTCATACATAAACTGGAATGCTCAAAAAATAGCATACCTAATATACAATATATTAGGTGCTTGAGGATATGCACATTAAACTCTTCAGAGGGAAGCACATTATAATGAAAGGGGGAAAAAAACATTCTGGAACCTTCATTCCGGCGGAGGAGGAGGGGAACAGCAAAAAACAATGGTACATTGGGCTTTCAAAAAAGTATCTTTAAATGGTCACCTGGGTATTAAACTTAGATACCTAATAAAAGAAGGGATTAATCATATATTTTTATATTTCTTTTTACTTTTGTAACTTCACAATATTAAATGGAATGAAAGGGGAATGTCTACAGCAAAATGGCATTAAAGTTTCTCTTGAGATCAGGAATTTAATTACTAAGCTGAATACCATTAAAACAACCACTGTCGATATCCAAGTGCAAAGTGCTAATATACCGTAAATAAATTAATGCAAAATAGTGTCTTGTTCTCTCTTTTGTTAAAAATAGGCAAAATAATTTATAGTCACAAAATACTAGAAAGAAATTTTTTAATATCATCTTTAACATATTAAAAAAAAACAAAAGCAACAATTCAATAAGGATCCTTCCATTGTTCTTTATACAGATTCAAATGCTGTCCGTAATTTATCAGTTACACTTGTAATTAGTAACCTTCCAATCACTGAGTTTAGAAATTACAGTATTTATTTACTGAGCTAAACTCTCTCACAAAATAAGGCACAACTAACATGATCACAAGTAGTAAACACAATACAAATAATGAAACTAAAAACTAAAGGAGAAAATATCCATGCAAAAGTATCTACAGAAGCTATGATTCAGTTCAAGGAAGTACAGAATGTCATATACATAACTGCGTCATGTTACAATAAATTCGGTACTTCTACACAGAAAGAATTTAGCGACTTCTGATTCTATTTTATACAATTTACATAAATTTAGTAAGTTTATGCACAATATTCACATCTGCAACAATAACAAATTGATCATTAAAATTCAGGCAAAGGGTAATTAAGACACGATAATGTGTGGCACATTATAATTACAGAACACCATTCATCAAGCTCATGTCTAGGCATAGTAAGTTGATGGCACATTTAAATCTTATGGATCAGAACATCCATGGTTTTATAGCCAAAAGTGCATTTTTTTTAAAAAAAAAAAAACCTGCTATAGTCAAAGAGGTCATGAATATCAAAACATATGATCATATTTTGCTCTCCACTTAAAAGCTAAACATTTTTATTTAAATGCAAGGTTAAAAAAAAGTGGCTTTAAAGTTCTTAAAACTATATAATCATAAAGACTTTTTAAGAGAGATGGGAAAATAACAAATTTGGCAGTTACTATTTAACATTACTATGAGGAAACTATTAAACTAGCTAATTCCACATTAAGAGGTAGTTCAACAAAATGTTATTTGTATACTGCATTGAGGTTTTTGTGTTTGTTTCCCTCTTTTTTTTTCTTAAAAATGAACAAATCCTATACCAGCAGCTTTGTCTTCTATTAAAAAAATTCTATAGGTACGGTATATTGTACACTAAACCAGCAAGACTTGATTTTAACTCACATTTCTGTGCTGGGGTTTGGAATTTACCAACACACGATGCCAAAATGCTTTGCATTAAAGCCAAGAGCTGGGGCTCTCTACATGCCAGCTCTAACTCACCCAACAGTGACAACAGTACCAGCAGACATCTAAAATGGATAGCCAATAAAGACTCAGAAGAGGACTTTTTAATTAAAAGGAAAAAACACACTTTAATTTTGTTTCCAAAATACATTAAATTGGTAAGAGTTAATAGCAAAAATGTTAGGTTTCATTTATATTATCAGTTTACCAGGCTATGGTAGGTAAATTATTTGGGTCTTATGAAATGAAATTAGTTAGATAAAAATGAGAAAGTCACTCAATCACGTATGGTTGTATTTGTTGTCAGGGGAAGGAGGGGACAGCAAGAAGGCCTGCAGCGCATCCAACCAGGAGATGAAGTGGACAAATATTCTAATCCAGAACTCTCATGACCATTTATTATCTTAAAAAAAATAAACTGTGGTTCTGTGAATATCTGTGGTTTTCCAGCACATTTATTAAGTTATTGAGATGGAAAAGTAGAGAATTAAGACTATTTGGATTTATAAGTATATAAAAATGCATAAATAGCTCAGTTTATATTATCCAACATTATTTTTAATAAAGAGACATTGTATTTCTTCATTATATACGCTCAAGGATATATGGTTATCCAAGTCCTGGGACTTAATCAGTTCTCTTAATAGCTATTGACATCAGAGTTTACTTAAATGTTTTTTAAAAATAATTAAATGAATATCTGGCAATCTCTTTTAGTTTATATATGTTGTAAGTATGGCATAAACATGACAATTTCATTTCAACATGATATTTGAAAGCAAATCTACACTATATGCTATTTATTATAAATGAAATATTAACTCATTCTTTTCTATTAAATGATTACAATGAATGAATGTATAACTTTATATTTCTTCTCTAGAAAGAGTAATAAACCAGTATCAATGACTTATCTCTTCAGATATTTTCCAATTTTCCAAATTAATAAGACTATGTATGCTAAATTACAGTTCAATCCCATTGTTTAGCATACAAAGAGGCTAATCCTTAATTATCCTTACAGTGCTTAGCCATTTTCTTTCAGTTTTTACAACTTTGGGATCCCTAAATATGTGTGTTTTTGATGATACTCTACTGTCCAGCTGTTACTTAACGGCAATTTTACAGCATTATTTTTGCAAAGTTAAAAGAGTTCCCAGTTGATATGAAACTCCAAACTCAGAACCATTTTAAATTTGTCAGTTTTACAACTTTAAAATTCTTCCCTATTTGATAAGGAGAAAATATAAAGTAAAATATTTAATGTCTTCTTACCATTTTGTATTTTCTTTTCACAGATAAGACTATAGCAATATTAGTTACTAGCTTTACAATGCAAAAGTATAAAACAATTATAGTGAAGTTGAGCTATGCTTGGGAAGGTCAAACCAAATAAAGGTAAAATGCAGATCCATTAAAAAGCAAACTCATATACTTCAATAAAGAAAAAAAAAAGCAAACTCAGAAATGCTGAAGGTGCTGGAGAGACAACATAATGTAAGGGTAGGACATGAAGGCTAATCTCAGAAGACTTCCCAGTTACAAGAAACCAAGAAGAGGGACGTTATACAAGTTCTATTATTCATCCTCCAACTGAGGGAGAGGGTGGGAAGCTTTGTAAGATTCTTAATGGACAATATGTAAGAGTTTTAAAAGGAGATAGAAAAAGACAAAAAGAAAAAGAAAAATTAACCCTAATCTTTAAAATATAACCTCAGTATAACCATAAGTTAAGCAAATTGATTTTACAGAGGTTTTCATAAAATCTACCCAAAAGAATTTAATCAACATTGTTAAAACAAAAAACCATTTTTGAATTCATGGTTAATACACATTTTAAGATAAACTGTATTTAGAACACCCAAGTATTAAATGTATAACGTAACAATGAAACTGAGCTATGGACCTATATTTAAGAGAAAATGGTAGTCAGAAAGTGTTATAGCTCTGTTCATGACTTCACAAAGAGGATAACACAATTAATGTGTTATTGTGAAACAAAAACAGCAACAAGTGATAACATCTTCCATGTACATTTTTGTACATTAAATTTAGGAGAAAGAAGTAAGCTATGGAATTGTATTCTTCATTTGTGAACAATGAAATTATATTTAAAAAAATACATTGCTATTTTCTGTCCAAAGTTTATTTACATTTCATTGGCTAATTCTAAACTTGGCATGAAAGCTGTTCCAGGGGCCAAATGGAAGAAAGTAATGAAAGATGAGCCCAAGTCTCACAAAAATAGAAGAGTTTTACTTAACATTCCAAAATATACGAATTCTAATTTGGTCTAGTATTGCAACCAGTGTCCAAATCAAATAGTAGTCCAAGACCTCTATTAAGTACATTTATTAAAAATCTAATGTTAGTGTAATAGTACTCTGAAGTTATGATAGCCCATTATCCTTGCAAGTCATTGAAACATGCATCACAGACACGAACAGGCTTCTTGGAAGAAGGAGTTAAGGCATTTTTGGCTGAACACTCAGCACAGAAGATATTTCCACACTGTCGGCAGTGATGCTGTAAATGACAAAAATTAAACAATTTCAAGCATAAAAACTATACCAAAAGCATCATGAAACTATACTGAGAAGGTATATTAATTTTTGAGTGATTAGTGTATCACCTAACGATATATTTCAATGTTAATTTAATCCCTTTGTTAAATTGAATGTTTTCTATTTATCCAACACTATGTTAAACATTGCACATGGAATTTATCACTGAATTCTCAAAAGAGCCTTAAGAAGCATTTAAAAACTGCTAAGAAAGTACTCCTACCTATTAAATGAAAACCTATTCTTATCCGTCAAATGCTTCAGGCATAATGTCTTTAACAGAAATATAAATTTGAGTCATAACATGACGGTATTATTTAAAATATGTTTTTTTAATCTCTGTGCTTTTCCTTCCTTTAAAAGAACCCAATGATGACTGAAACATATGAGGTGAATATTGGCACAATGGTTTAGAAAATGATTGCACCAGAGAGTAACTTAGTAGGAAGGCAAAGACTGAATTTAAACTAAAATTCAAACACTTATTAACCAGAAACTAGATTATATGAAGTTTAATTATTCTACGGAGTTGTAAATTAAAGTTTACCAATAAACAGAAAATTTTTAAAATCTATCAAATGCAAGACGATCCTAATGGCTATAACATTGTCACTCAGAAATGAAATCCAGAAATGTAGCTACATGAACAAAATAATTTACCCGTCTCACTGTTACAGAAAAGCCTTTCCCACAGGCCATACAGTTTTGTACTTCATTGTCTTCAGCCCACTTTCTATTCAACGCTTGTGTATGTTTGATCTGTTTAAAAAACAAAAAGTTTTAATACATTATAATATTCAACATTTTAAAGACTGATGAATTATTTCTAATGAGGTGCCAGAGTTGTATAAATATTTAACCATATGCCCCAGGGGATAAAATCTTAAAAATCAGAAATACTTTGCAAAAGTAGCCATATTCATAAATCTAAATGACAAAATAAAATCAAACCTTATTCCTAAAAGGCGCTTCTAACATTTAGTGATTTCCCATCCATTCTAACCCTAATGATTAATTTTTCCTCAGGACTCTGAGGACATGTTCGGATCACATCTTTAACACATACTGACTCATACAGTCTTCAGTATTCTTGAGTTTTGTAATTCTTTCCCAGTACTGACAAGTCATGAATGACACGGTGCTCTAACTAATGTCTAAGGTCTCTGAAAGTTCTTTATCTTTTATATTTAGTTACCCATAAAACCTGCAATACTGCTACATAGTAGCTATTTGAAAGTATTTATAAAACATATGAGATTTTTTTTAAAAAAAACTGAAAATATGCTTTTCACTAAGAAGTCAATTCTAGACTAAGAAACTGCCTTACGTCACCAGGTGACTTACCTGAAGGGACTGATTTTCTCTGCCTAGCTCCTGTACCGCTGCAGTTGTATTATCCAGCTTTCTTTGCAATTCTAGCACTTTGGTTTGAAGCTTTTCTATTTCACCTTCTCCCTTAAGACATCTGGAATAGATTGCAAAGAGATAATTAATTTTTTAAAGACCCTTCTAGAATATAGATAATGCTCTACTCTAGTAATCTTAAATATACTACATTAATTTCAACTATCTGATTATCTTAAGGGTTAATTTCTAAATGGCTACTTAAATATCTGCAAGGGTTTATGTACTTTTCTCAAGATTCTTCTATTTTTAAAAATATGGAATAAGACAATCTTCCTATCACTTAAAATGGAACTAAACTAATTTGACTAGACATCAATCACCTTTCTAGTAGTGCTCTCCTTTCATCTTGATTATTCTGAACCGTTGCTTCCAATACCGCGATCTCACCCCGTAAGTCATCCGTTTGTTTCTCGAGCTCACTGACTCTCCGTTGACTGGATTGCCACTCCTTCTTCACGGTGCCTAAATTTTCATTTAATGCTGTAACCTGCATGGTGAGTTTGGCCTCATTTTCTTCATGCTTCTTCATTCCTACTTCTTTTTCTTTTATTTCAGAATGCTGAAAAAAGGAACAATGTAGGAAGGGGGAACCTATTACAAAAGCAGTATGAAATAAAGCGATTTATTCAATTGAAAATATTGACAATGTAAGTAATATTGCTTCTTCAGGGAAGGAGGCAGGAGACCGTATTTCGTTATACACTAACAAAACTGATTCCATAAACACCTGTGTAATATGAACTGGCTCAAAGGCCATAATGCTGAAATGATAGTTAGCAAGCCTCTTATAAGATCAAGCTACAGTGAATGACTTTAGGTTTTTCTTTTTCAATCAGAGCAGGGGAAACACACATGGTTAGGGATAGCAAGGTGCCCTAGAGACAAAGCTGGCATTTCCTTATGTCTCCCAATTCTTTAAGTATCCTATTTTCTATCAACCTTTCACAAAACAATAGAAAAACCTTCAAATCACTGTTTTTGAAACTGCAACTCTTCAACTAAAACATTTAGTGGTCAAGTTATCCCGGGATATTTGGACTTAATCCAACAGAGGAAAGCCAGATGCTTCCCATTTGGCATGTGCAACTTAGGGAAGGAAAAGTAGACGTCGGTCATCATAATTCCAAACTGCAGTTTCCGTTCCGCTTTATCAACACTTACTTTGACCAAACAAATGAGTTTAACATAACTGGCACTCACATCATTTACCTCAATCTACATAGTTGTGGGTTTATTTCTTTTTGGCACTAGAAAATGGTTTTTTAAAACTAAATTTCAATTGGATTTTCATTTATATAAGCCAAAATATGACTAAATAAGAAAATATTTCCAATCAGATGTCAACTATCTATACCAATTAGATGTCCTTTCTTAATCTAACACTAAAATGTTAGGCAAGCTTTTCAATCATAACTTCTAAGTAGAAAAAAATCCTCTCACTGGATTGATTTAAAGCTCCATTATAAAACACAACTAATGACTTACTGACCAGTTTAGCTTCTTTCTCAATAAATTCTTTCTTCAGCTCATCTTCTTCCTTTTTCACCTGCTCTTTTAGCATCTGCTGGTTCCTCTTCTCCTGTTCAAGTGTTGCCTTCAGGGAATCTACTTTTCCTTGAAGTTCTAATTTCTGCTGAATCAAAAGCTGTTTGGCATCCTTAAGATTTGTTATCTCCTATTGAAAAAGTAGAGCCAAAATTAATCATCCTTAATAGTAAATATTTCAAAATGTAGCTGAAGTTTATGCAATTTATCACAACAGATATGATATAAGTTTGACCCACTTCTCTTATGAGATTCTGAAAGTTCACTATTTCAAACAATTTGCTACAAAGAGGCAAGATTATTCACTTCCTACTTAACCTTAACAACTATTTAAATTCAGGTGATACCTGGTATGTATATGTTTTTTTTATATTATTTGGAAAAAACAAACTCTGCCCCTACTTTCCTTGTTCTCACTTAGCAAGCATTTATGGGTCATCATTTAGTCATCACACATGGTGTTGGGTTTTGGGAATATAATATAAAAATGAATTATACACATCCCTTCCTTTAAAAAAGTCACATTCTAGAGGAACAGAAGGATATAATGGGATAATTAATTATAAACCAAATGGCAAGTATGTTGACGAACATAAAAGGTATATTATTAGAGCTCTCATGAGAGAATCTAACCTTTCTCTAAGAAAATGAATAACATTTTACAAAGCAAATGAGAAACAATTATGTTTCTTCAACTGGCACCCTATCTATGCTTATAGCAGGTAAAATGTTAAAAACAAGAGATTATTAAATAAAAAATTAAAAAATCCAAGAGATTATTAAAGGATTTTAGGAAGAAAAATAATTGACTAAATAGAATCTCTTAAAGTCTTATTTCTAAACTCATACATATTTTGAAATTTACTATGTACAAGCATAATTTTCTAAATTGATTGCTTTCTGCATCATGATTTCAGTGGAATCTAAACTCTTAGGGATACTTTGCTTTATTCAGTAATTTGAAAACAAAAGTAACACGGTTTCAATATGTGTAATACAAGAGCACTCCGGCAAGAGTATTTGCCAAAAACAAAACAATTTGCCTAATATTATGTAGCACTCTGGCAAGAATATTTGTCAAAAACAAAACAATTTTCCTAGCATATATCAGGTATTCAATAAATATATATCAATATATTTTAATCTAAAGAACAATAATGTAACACAGCAGGCAGGAAATATAATTATCTTAACATACCTTTATGCTTTCTTGTTTATGGGACTTGAGTTCTTCGATTAGTTTGGTGATTTCTTTTTCTTGTCTACACTTAACTTCCTCTATCTCTGCCAATTTAGATTTTTCATTTACTAGTTCTTTTTCTTTCAGTGACTGTAGAAAAATATTTATTGAAAAATTAATTTAAAGCAAATAGTGAACTGAAAATTAGTGTAATAAAAATGACTGCTACTATTTATAAGACTGTCTCTGCCCCTTTTCTGCCTAAGTTAATTGAGCAAATTATTTACCCTCTCTTGCCTCTGTTTCCTCATTTATACAGTGTGAACAATTATAATAAGATCATCATAAGGATCAAATCATTACGGTTAATATTATAAAATGAATAGTGCCTGGCCAGAGTAAGAATATTATAAAATTTAGCTAAAACTACCATTCTTGCTCTTATAACTCCTATTTTATCAGTATCACCACATTTATAAAAGTTACCCAGCTAGGAGCATGATATGTTATTGGATTTAATCTCTATAATATGTAGATTTTTTATCTCCATTTTATAGGTAAAGAAACAAAGGTTTAAGAGTAGTAATCTATTAGTGATAAAGCCAAAACTAGAACAAGATCTGTCTAAGGCCCTTGTAATTAAACACACCTATAAACCACAGTCCTGTCAGAATTTTCTAAACTTGAACCACAAATCATGAATTTCATTCCAGCTTCAACATCCCCACCCTCACAACATATCACAAATATTTTTTAAAATTTGAATGAGGCCATATATATATAGTAACTTCAGGAACTGAACAATGTAGAATATATCAAAAACTTCAGGAATTTTACACTTCAGAATAATATTCTATCAGCTGATAGAAATATATGATTTCATCTATAAAAGAAAAAATAAAATGTCTTAGAATCTGAATTCTCTTTCTTACAGAATTTAAAGTGATTTTTTGAAATGTACTGGTCATATAAACTAATGTTTTCAACTTTTTAACTTAGCAACATTTATATAAAATATAACCCTATGTCCCTTTAGAGAAAGCTGGTTCTTAATTTTAAGAATTCTTAACAAACTTAAGAATTATTTCTAGATCTTTTATTACCTTATTCACAGATCTGGGATAACATGTTATATAAGAAATAGTCAAAGGGCTATAATATCTGTTCTCAAATAACTAAGGGTCTATGCTATGCAAAATAGGTTTGTTCATAAAACTGAAAATGAATAGTAAGGAAAATGGGTACAAATGACAAGGAGGCTATTAAGAAGTATTTCCTAGCTTTAAAATTCCAATAATCAAAAGTGTGGTATCAGAAACTAGAGAACCATCTGAGAGAGCTATTGAAAATAAAGGTGATGCCTGCACTGGATAAGAGGCTTGACTAGATAATCTCTTAAGGCCATTGCAACCTTTATATTCTAAACTGAAGTCAGAAAGATGAAATACCTTTTCTTTTTGAATATCTTGTAGTGCTTTACTTTGCTCCTTCAATTGCTGTTCTTTCTTTGCTGAATCCTGCTCCAAAGTAGCCTTGGCAGTCTTCAGTTCTTGGATCAATTTATTTTGGTTTCCAATTTGATTTCTGTTTGAAATCAAGTCCTCCTGCGCTAGAGAAAGCTTCTCTTCTACAGACTTATAAAAACAATTTCCACAAATTATATGTCATCTTTTTAGTAAATTTCAACAGAAACATAAGTTTAAGATAAGCATTGTAGAAAGCAATATAATAAAAAGATAGCATGTTATGCCCTTCAGTAAGATCATGTAAAAGAGAAAGAATTCTATAATATTAACCCTCTTGCCGATAAAAGACACTTATAGTATAAAATAATTAGTAAAGCTGAAGCAATTCCAACACCTCTCGAAATAACCTATTTACTAATAAATATCTGAAGTATTACTGAATGTTGATCACATCTGTAATACTGGCTGGGTGATGTGAGGGAATACCCAATTAAGTAGGGACCACATCAAACACACTCAGAGAACATATTAATATATATGATGAGAGAAGAGTCATGAGGAGACGTGAAAGGAAATAATTTTAAAAGAGATATAATTAAATGCTATATTATGTATATATATACATTTTGTAGGATCTATGATGCCCCTTGATACACTAAAAACTTTAATAAACAGGAAGGGGATTTTGTCTTAGGGGAAAAAAACAAACTTCATTTCATAGCTGCCAACCCAATTAAGTGAATTAAAAGAGGAAATCTAGCCAAACATTTGAGGCTCCATCCCAAGAAAGCCATCACTCCATCCTCTTATCTTTCCAACTATTGGTAGAAGTAGTGATTGTCAGTTAACAAAGCCTAGAGTACTGACTGTTTTAACTGTTTCAAGGTCCAGATATTTTGAGAAGCCGAAGTTGGGGAAAGGGCAAGCTTTCTGAATGACTAGGCTTCATTTGGGGGTATATGTGGGAAGCAGGTGGATAGTGGGAAGGGCAGGAACCTTGCCATCCTCAGCTGCTACTGTCAGAATCAGAGAATGAGATCCAACTAATGCTCTTCCATCAGATCTAGAAGAAGCTGATCTTTCTTATTCCGGAGATACAATTCCTTTAAAAAGGAGGCAGAAAATATAATTCAACAGAGGACCCCTGCTGGCTAGGCTTTTATAAAGTTAAGTATTCAATTAAAAAATAGATTAAAAAATAAATGAAAGCCTTATTTATGAGGATTCTTAAGCCTCCTAAAAAAGTGATTTTATTCCTTACCAATAAGCCAATTCGGAGTCTTTTTGATACAAATTAAATTTCCATTTTTAATGATTGCCAACAGAACACAACCCTATGAGGCTTATTTTTTCAGGAAAAACCTAACTCATCCAGTTCTTTATTACTCAGGCAGCTTACTATTAACTGAGCACACTGCTAAGGTAGAATAGGAGGGTATAAGACAGTCCGTAAAGGATTTGACAACATGGCCTGAGAACCAGAACAGGCATGTAAAATGGAAGCTGTCCTGGGTAGCAGAGCATATGCTATGTACCAAATGCACAGAAAAACAATGTGTGAGACGCTCTGCAGAATGTGGTTTACAGAAGGCTTCACAGTGCATGTGGGAACTGATCTACGTGTCACAAAGAGAGGGATTTTACATAAAAAGAAGAAAATGTGACAAAGTGTAGTCCAAACAGTCTACAGCAACTGTAATTAGGTAACGTAAGTCCTGATCTACTGTTTGAGAATACCAAGGCTTGCTAGAACCTGGAAAGCAGTAGTGCCCCTAACCTCTGACTTGCAAGATTTCTAAAATGCCCATGGTTTAAGTAACAGCCTATAAAATTTTAAACTCACAAAACCCAGTGACTAATTTTTTAAAGTCAAGCTCAAAATTTGGACTGCTCCATGAAGTCTTTTCTGAAAATACCAAGACATACTGCTCTACCCTGCATCTGAACATTCATCTATGTCACTCAGTGGTATTTTGTCACGCATTTTAAAATATTTCTTTTATCTTTCTTGTTGTAGGACATGTTATTTCATCGGCTCAGCATCTCTTCTCTTAGGGAACTCCCCTCTCACTCCATGGTTTTGTTGGGACTATCTTTAATCCACTGACTCTCATTCAAATAGACAAATTCTCTAAGTGGATCCACTACCAACCTTGACCCTTATTACACCAATCATATTATACTACCCCTGCAAAAAAATAACTTCTGCGGTGTTCCGTGGTAGCTATTTTTTTTGTCTATTCAGCAAGTTTTCCCATTCTTCTTTCAAAATAAAACCTTTACATTTTGAGTTATTACTTTTTCTTGATGTCTGATCAATGACATAAGGGATTTATTTTTAATTCTAACCTTATTATCTAAGAGTTTTCACTTTGCTCATGGTGTAAAATTTACAGTTAAATTCTACCCTTCCTAGACAACAAATAGTACAGGGGATAGCCAATTTGAAATATCCAGTCGACAAACCCAAGTATTTCATAAATAATCCACCAGATGGGGCTAAAGCCATAGATCAGGCCAGCTGTCTTCCATTCTACTGGCAACCAGGTATACACTGTCAGTCCACAGTATATTCTGTTAACCCATGGTATACAGTCTTGACTCAGATAGGGGTCATGTTACAAAGTTCTGAATCTCTCCCCTTCTCTCATCCACAAAAAGATCATAAAACATCACTGAAGCACAAGAAAAATAATGACTGATAATCATCTCTTAATCTGGTCTATAAATATCATTTGAACTTCCCTAGCAATTTACTTTTTAAAAAAGTTAACTTCCTAAGTAGTTCATATACTTCTCATTTTAGAAACATCAATATAGAATTTATCCATCTTCTATCTTATCAAAAAAAAATTCTACTGAAATGATGGTAAAAGAATAGAGGGCTCTGAATCAGAAGAACTGAGATCGACCCAGGGTTCTGTTATTGTTCTGCACTGGGCCTGCCCTCTTTGGCAAAAGGAAGCTTTGGCATAAAGGATCTATCCAAGGCCTCTTAACAGTAGTAAAACTCTGTAGCAGCCTTATTCCTTGGCCTTCTCTTTTTACCCAAATTTACATTCGAGTTATTCTTTCATGTATGAGATTATTAGTATACAATGTAGCTTTCAGGCATAATAAAAATTGCTGCTGGCCTAATGAAAGAATATTAATTTAAGATATATACAAGTTTTGTTTCTAGGTTATGCTCTGGGTAAATGATACATACATATGAAAAGTGTGTGATTTCTACAGGACTTTTACAATCAATCAATAAGGTTCACCTCTTCTAGCACTTAGATATCCTTCAAATTCATCCACTTTTCTCCATCCTTACTGATATTACCAGGCTAGAGCACCATTATCTTGCACTTGGACTATTGCAAAGTCTCTTCTCTAGTCTCTACATTCAGCCTTGTTCCCCTACAATCCATTCCTCATCCTGCAGCCAGGCATTTGCCTAAGAGACAAATCTAAGTAACTCCCTTCACTGCCTATAGGTTAGGAAGTGAAGTTAAATCCAAACTCCTCCACAAACCTCCCCTGCTTTTCAATAGTGTTGTAAAGAAAAATAATAATTTAACATTACCTAAATGTGGTATTTTTTTCTTAATAACTCTTGCTAATGTTGATATAGAGAGAGAGGAAAGGAGAGAGGGGGGGGAGAGAGAGAGAGAGAGAGAGAGAGAGAGAGAGAGAGAGAGAGAGAGAGAGAGAGAGAGAGAGAGAGAAATGTATACCCTTTTGGCACTATGAAAATTGTCTTACCTAATTTCCTATTTCTTTGTCAAATAATCAATCATAATCGATTCCTTCCCTTCGCTCGCAGCCTGGTACATATTCAGCCCTTTCATTTGTTTCATCTTCTCTCTCTCCCATTAATCTTTTCTATTCCATCCTCTTTAACTTGAATCCCAATTCTAACCAATTCACACCCTGATAACTAGAATTTATGGAGATAGGAAGAGAGAGAACCTCTTAGCTATCCCTGCCCACCACTAGTCTATCCCTAGTCTATCCCAGGTCCAACTCAAGCTGTCTGTAAACCACCACCAGGTTGCTTTCTAAAGTACTATTTTCTTCATCTTACTCCTCTGCTGAGACTCTTCACTTTTACCCCTCAATATAAAATCCAATCATCTTAGCTAGGCATCTAAGATACTTCACAATTTGGACCCAATCTTTTTAACCTTACTTCCAAACATAAACTAGCACTCTAGCAAGACAATTATGTTAACTGTCTCCTGGCTTTAGTCATTCCTACTGTGGCACCTTTTCTCAAATGTGCCCCTGAGTGAAATGACCTCTTTCTCAGGACTCTCAGTGTATTCAAATTCTATATATCCTTCAGGACCTTAGTCAAGTCCTACCTGCTTCATAAAGCCTTCCCTGTAATAGCTTAAAAGTAAAATATACACATTATATATTATACACATAAAACATTCTAATAATATTCTGTGATTTATAACAGAATTTTGCAATAGTACACTTTAAGTTAAATAAACAAAAAATTCCAAACATAGAAAAGAAACATAAAACACGTTGTTTCACTGTGACCAAAAAAAAAAGGAGAGAAGACTGGCCGAATCTTCTGTGAGAGTACATAAATGTTCCATCTCCCTTAGAAAACTGATACCTTAATATTACACTAAAATGGTTTACCCTTTTTCCATACTCTTCATTTTAATAAACATGATATTTTAATCAAATAGTTTCACAAGGAAAAAATTTGTATGTGTTGTCATATAATTAAGGTTAAGTTTATTTTAAGCTATAATCTAATTTTAATCAGGCATTCTAGTACACCTGAGAAGTTGACAAATATGTAAAACTAAAGTCAGTACTGCCTGACAAGCAACAGTAAAATTACCTGCATTTTTCAAAAGAGGTTTACATTTACAGCTCCTTATATTTTTCTAACAGCAGGCAATCCTTAAAGTTATTTTCACACTAAGACAGCAAAATCCTTAGATAAGCTAATAGCACAGCAATTAACATATATCCAAATTATTTTGTAATAGATTTGTCATTTTTAAATGCCCACATTTATGCACATCATTATTTTGTTATAAAACTTTTTAAAAATGTTAATACAAAATAATAATTTAATTGAAAACAAGCATAATAGTCCACAAATATTAATATTTCCTTGCCCATTTGGGTTCAAAGGAATTATTTAATGAATGTCTATAAACAACTTACTGAGTTTTTATGGTATTATATAGGTTACTATACCTTAAGATCTTGTCTTGTGGCTAGAAGTTCAGATTCTTTCCCATAGAAATCAGATTGAAGCTGTTTTAGATTTTCCTGACTTTTTTCACAGGTGTTTTGTAATACTGATATTTTCTCTTTCTCCGCTGCAAGTTCCTGGGCTGCGTGTGTTGACTGCTGCTGTAGTTTATTCTCAAGCTCTGTCTGAAACATACAGTAGTTATTTAAAACAGTATGCATGCCAAAAAACAGTCACAAATATAAAATGAAATTCACACAACTAAGAAAATTCCTGAGAACAAGCTGAACTGCATTGATGCCGTAAAATTCTACTTCAATAAAGAGTAACTTACTTACCTTATACTTACAAAGCTGAAGAAAATCCAACAAGTCTCAATTTAAAAACCATAAAATGCAAAAGCAATCAGATAAAGAAAAAAAGCATTTCACTGGGAAGTACTACTTTCCAGGTCTGAGGAGACAGAGTAACAACATTCTGATGGAGCATGCAGTGCTAGATGTCTCACATGGTATAATTCAAGGGTGAACTAAGGGAAACCTCTACATGAAAGAAATTAAGAAGCCATTACTGTGTTGAAGTTTACAGTTTCTATTCTTGCAAACTCAAGAATAGCTTAGCAAATTTCTACAAGTCATCTTTATTGATATCAAGACAGAAAAAAGAAAATCTCAAAAAAGTTCTAACCTGTCTAAACTGTAGTTTTTAGTCTTAAGAAGATTCAGAACATATGCACAAATTATGACATAATTAAAATATATACATGGCATGAAAAATAAGTACTTGTTTTTTAAAATAAATAGACTGCTTCAATGAAACTGCTAGTGAGGTCATAAATGAACCTCATGTTTCAAAATCCAATATTCTTATCCTTATCCACATTTTACTTGATCTCTCAGCAGTAGTTGGTATAGCTGATTATATCCCCTTCTAGAAACATCTTCTTCAATCTGGTTTCCAGGGTACCTTATGTTTTAGGTTCTCTTCCTACCTTCATGGTCATTACTCATCAAAAGTTTTTACGAGCTCCTTTTTTTCTGCCAGATCTCTTAATGTTGTAACACCCCAAAGTTCCATCGCTGGCCTCTTTTATTCTACATACATTCTCTCATTAGAAGAGATCAACTAAACCTATGGCTTTAAATATCTTTTATTTATAAGTGACTCCCAAATGTATGTTTCCATCTGATCTCTGGGCTCTTATATCCAAGTATCTTCCTGACATCGCCACTTGAATAATTGACAGATCTAAATCTTAAGCAGAACTCTTGATTCCTGACTGTAACTGTGCACATCAAAAAGTTGCTACTTCTCCAACTGAATGGCATTACCAAGTACCTGTATGTACCAAACCCAAACCTAGAGTTATCCTTCATTCCTCTTCCCATTACCTCCATCTAATCTACCAGAAAGTCTTGATGACTCAATTTCTAAAATATATGTATTTGCAAATCATTCACTTCTAATAATTTAGCTCATGGCATCATGTGCTGTGTGATTATTGCAATAGTTTTTCAAATGCCTTCCCTGCTTGCTCCTTTATTTCCCTTTAGTCAAATCCCACCATTCTCTGCTCAGAATTCTCCAATAGGTTCCAATTATTCTTAGAACAAAATATATCATTCTCTGTCATCTCATAATCTACAAATATGCATATAAATGATCTGGTCCCTGTCTAATTCTCTGAGCTCATCTCTAATTACTTTTCCTTTTTCCCACTACATTTAACCCATATTGGTCTTCTGTTTTTAGAAAATACCAAGTTTGTTCTAAGGTCTTTGCACTAGCTTTCCCCGACCTTTGTATGGATAGCTCTCATAATTCATGTATTAACTCACATTACACATATATTTATATATATAAATATATATGTATATAGAATATACTATGTATATTGCGTAAGATTATTTGGGAGCCACTGATCAAGGATCCAGCAGGCATGCTATAAGTCAACAGTCTTTTCACCAACTTTATTCAAAACCTAGTATGGAAATACAGAATGAATAAGATATGGCCCCCTACTCTCAAGTAGCTTATAATTTAATGAGGAAGCAAGTATGTAAAGAAAAAGAAAACTGTACTATATAAGAGAGAATGAAACAAGAACTTAAACAGAAATATACGAAAAATGGGGACTTGGTGGAAATTTTGATCGGCTTTCTAGAGGAACTTGTATTTTAACTGGGCCTTTATAGATTATCATAATTTTGAAAGGTTAAAAAAAAAAGAAATCAGACATTTCTAGGAGAGGAAACAATATTTGCCAAATTTGCAAAACTGTCATTATAGAACATTGATTATCAGAGTGTATGGTAAATGGAGAAGTGAGAGGAGTTAAGGCTAAAGAATTGAATGAAGCTAGATCACAGTATATAGTTTTTTCCATTTTTTAAACATTGGAGGGCCAAAGGTTTTCAAGAAGGTAGAAATGTGATCAGACCTCCTTTAGAGCAAAAACTAACCAGTTTGTGAAGGATAAATTGTAGATGACTAATTCCCCTGTATTCTCCTTTGTAATTTAAGGTTTACTTCTGTTAAAGCTATTATCAAACTCCTGCATTTATCCATTTTTTTAAATTTAACTTCCCCACTAATGGATGTGAGTTCCTAAAAGTCAAAGAACTCTGACCTTTTTTTAGCAATAAGCTCTTAATCATTGTTTTTTTAAATCAATGAATGAATCAATCTGTCAGAGTTAAAGATAGTGAAGGCCCACACATGAGCCCAAAGAGCCCAATAATATGGTTATTATTGGGATTTTGCCAAGAGCTCTGTTAAGAGTCATAATAGTAAAGAGAAAGAAAACAAGATTTGTGAAAAAATGGTAAAGAAAAGAAGTAGTGTTCTAGAAAAAAAAAAATATGTAAGTGCATATGGCCGTCAACATAACAAAGATGTCCAGGAATATGAATTGCAGGAAGAACTGTCTGAAAGGGAGATGACATGGGATGTCATCAGATAATGTGTAGGAAGATCACTCCTCCTCTCCCCCATAGGCAGTTGAGCACCGATTCCTATCAGTCTGCCTCCCAGCCCTCTGGAATCCATTCCCTCTTCTCATTTTCCACTGCCACAGCCTTAGTACCCACGTTTTTTTCTGATCTGGGCTAAGTCTCTTAATAGATGTTCCAGGCTTTTCCACCACCAATCTATTTATCATTCATTCATTCATTGAAGAAATATTAGTAGGCACCTATTTTATCCCATGGAACAATTCTAGAGGCTGGAGATAAAGCTGTGAACAAAACAGACACGGGATGTGTTCTCCTGGAGCTGATACGTTAGTGAGCAAAGAAACTAAACAGGGTGATGTGAAAAACAGTTCTACTAAAGGTTGAGTGATCAAAGAACCATGTTCTAAACACACTCTTAGATCATAGTTCACTATACTTCCACATAATATCCAACAACTGAGTTGCTTCCACATTGCGTTGGTCATAGTATTACGAACTTTAAATACATTATCTCAATATTTACAAAAACTCTATGACCACATATGACCCCATTATATTGAGCTCAGAAAGATGAATCCTTTCCCTATGACCATTAAGCTAACATGTGTCCCACAAAATTTAAATTCAGATCTGCCTGACTCTAAAACTTATCTTCTTTTCATGATGCTACACTGCTCCTCAACAAAACCAAACTGTTGTTACCTTGCAATGATTCTCCAGTTACTCTAAATTCCAAGTCTAATTTGCAAAGACTGGCTATGCACCCAACATGCCCCAAAATACTGTCCTCCTCAAGGTTAAGAAATGTATTCCCTATTCTAACATCCATGTTCTACTATAAAAGTGAACTGCCAATTAGAATATTTCCTCTAAATCTCATAATCCTTTAGGGCTATGGTCCCCAAGCCCTGGGCCGTGGCCCAGTACCGGTCCATGGCCTGTTATGAACCAGACTGCATATCACTGCCTGAGCTCCTCCCTACCCCCAACTCTGTCCATGGAAAAATTATCTTCCATGAAACTGGTCCCTGGTGCCAAAAAGGTTGGGGACCACTGCTTTAGGGAGTCATCTAGTAAAGCTGTGCTAAGAACAGTCATTTCTCTATATCCTTGCGAGATTGGTTCCAGGACACCTCCCCCGATACCAAAATCCATGAATGCTCAAGTCCTTTATATAATATAGAATGCATAGTATTTGCATATAACCTGTGCATATCCTCCCATATACATTAAATCATCTCTAGATTACTTACAATACCTAATACAATATAAATGCTCTGTAAATATAGTTGTTATATTATATTTTGAAATTTGTATTATTTTTTATTGTTGCATTATTACTTTTTATTGTTTTTCCCCAAGTAATTTTTATCCCAACTGCAGATCAGAAGCAGAGGGCCAATTATATAAGCAATAAATATGAATCATAAATCTGGAAGAAATGTTATTGTCACTAATAACAAAAGAAAATATACTAAAAATAGTTGTATTTTTTATTTCACTAAGTTTTGATATTATAAAAATGAAAATCTCAGAAATATTTGTATACAAGACAAGTAATTTTTGAAAAAAGTGACCTTAAGATATCAAAGTATGCAACAAAATATGTACTGTGATAATTACATGCTGACTTTTGGTTATATACACCACAAACAAAAGGATAGACAAATTTGTCTATTTGTCTATTCTTGCCTGTATTTTTAGAAAACTGCTCTTTTGTAAAGTAGCATAGTAATAGTTACAAAAACACTAGTCAACCTAAAACGTATATTTGTGGTTGTTTTCATTTATATTCTTTTAACTCTAGTAGCATGACACCCAACTCTCAATGGCATGACATATTTATTATATATACCAGGGACTCTACTGCTGTCTTCTCCATGGACCAATTATTAATAATACACACATACCAACAGTGGAGGGAAAACTCATTTTGTTCAAATATTTTACATTAAGTACAATCCATTTTATTAACTTTTGGTCTGGACAAAAATTAAAACATATTTAATAACAAAAAACAGATGCTCAACAATAAATTAGAATAGGTTTGGAAATGGAAATCATTATATGTAACTTAAACAATTATAACTATATGAAATCTGACTTTACTGAGTATTTTAATATATTCCACTTTGTAATTTTTATTCTTGATTATTTTTCCTTAATAAGGATGATTTATTATCTGAAAACATGGTTATAATAAATGGAAATCCATACTTAGGTATTTAATCATAGAATCAAATGTTCTCATATATTTAAGTTAGAAAAATTATTAGCTTATGCTAACTTTTCTATGTTGTAGCTCATCTGTGTTAATCATATTATTATCTCCACTGCCAGGTTTTTCTTCCCATAAAAAGTAAACAAATATCATATCACTACCTTCTGTGAAACAGCAATTTTAACTTCTCCTTGGAGTGCTTCAATTTGTTTTTTCTTCTGTTCAGTCACTTGCTTGAGCTCATTTATGTTTTCCTGAAGTTGCTGCTCTTCTTTCTCCTTTTGTTTTAAAGTACTCTGGGCCTGTGTGATTTGTTCTTGCATTGAACTGAGTTTCAACTTCAACTGATGAGAAGTCTAAAAAAAAATAAAATCTGGTTAGTATTTATTTATTTATTCTAAAGACATTTATTGAGTACTACATGCCAGGTACTACTTTAGGAAGGAATGACTAAGGCTGTTGGCCACAAATAATTAGTAGTTAACAAAAGACAAAAATCCCTGCCCTCATATTGCTTTCATAACTGACACCATTGGCTATTAGGTACTGGATTAATTTTCACTATTTGTTTAATCCTATCTTCCTTTTCAATTTATAACTGTATATTTAGACAGGGTTTCTAAATGAACTAGATTAGTATTCCCTTATATCATAGAAAACAGGAATGTCAACATCAATGTCTACACTGGATGTCTACTGTCTTTCAAGAATATTCTCAAATGTCTGAGCCTATTGGCCACAGTTAATGAGAAGGAATAGCTCTATATTAACTATTATAAAACTAAACCACTTTGGCAAATACATTTAGTATCTGTCTGATGACACTAAAGTACATTGCACAATAGTTACCTCATTTAGAGATCTGGGGCTTATTTTGCTACTACCTTGTTTTTATTATATAATCTGCTACAATACTTCCGTTCAAAATTAGACATCATACAGAAGTCACAATGAGCTTCCTCTGTGGCCAAAATGGACCATTACTATCTTTTGCCTCTCTAGCAAAGTCATGTTTTCATGTTTTATGCATATCCTATTAAGAACCTAGCATTACATTTGACCATATTCAAAGTTACTTTTGAAAAAGTTTCAGTACTATACACAGATGTCTCAGCTTATCTACAATACGTAGTGAAATATTTTTACATAAAACAGGAGTCAGGGTCAATATGGATGATTACATTATGAAAACCAATAATAAAATAATGACTAGCATATGAGCATTTACTTCGTTATAGTCAGTATTCTGAGTACTTTAAATATATTAACCCATTTATTTCTCACAATAACTCTATGACATAGATTCTATTATTAGCCCTGTTTTATTGCTGAGGAAACTGAAGCACAGAGATTCAGTAATCTGTCTAAAACATGGCAAAATGGCAAAGCTAATTAATGGCATAGACAGGATATAAATTTGAACAATCTCAATTCAGAGCTTGAGCACTAAGCCAACACAATTTTGCCACTTACATGGCTGGCATCTACAGCACAAGAGTCTTCTTTCAATCAACAACCAGAATACAGACACGTGAAACACTTGTCACCACTATGCTTTGCTACTTTATCAAATCACATTTTCTGCTCTGATAAAGCTGCATGCCTGGACTCTAGCTGCTAACAGGTACCTCTTCAGAGAGTAACAACCGTATATGATACTCATTTACTTATTCATTTGCTTGTATGTTTCTGCTAGAGAGCAATAGAAACATTAACCACAGAAAAACCTCTTGGTTGTTATACAACCATTATCAAATATACCATTAATACAAATGTCCGTGAAATAAAGAGCCCTAAAAAGGTCATTTCTATGGAAAGCCTATAAAGACTTTTTCAACCCTAATAATGTTCTTTAACCTAGATAATCTAATTATAACTCTATAGGTAGCTGGCTAAATTTTCTACCTTTATTCATTACATTCTTTTATTTAAGCCTTTTATTATAAACCAGCTTAAATCTTTTTAATAGTAGGTAGAACACAAATAACAATTTTAAGCTATGTAGATGATCCATTACGTTTCAGAGAAATAAACCTTCCTTTGACCTAAGTACTAATGTGAATACATTTTGAAAATATAAAGTCTTTATGCTTTACGTATTTTATGTTACAGAAAAAAGAAATCTTACCTCCTTCTCTTTTTCAAGTGATTTTTTCAGTTCATTTTGTTCCTTAAGTGTACTTTCTGTCTGTACTTGAAGTTGATGCTTTAATTCTTTGCAAGTTTTTTCCTGAAAAAAAAAAAGGAAACTATATTACACAGAAAATATTTGTAACAACCTTAAGAAGTTCGATTTATAAGCTTAGTAAGATACACACAAGGAAATAAAATTATTGATGAGCTGAGATGGGATAAAATCATCCATTTCAATGAAAAATATAGGCAAATACAGAGGCAAAGAGGGAAGGACAACAAAATGCTAAGGGTTCTATCATCAACCAACAGTCAAATCAATTACTTTAGACAATATTTTATAACACTTTGGAAATCACATTTTTATGTCACAAAATTCATTACAATTAATTTATACTATTTTAAAAATAGAACAATGGGCCTCAAGAAAATGGAAGAGGGGGCAAGGGCAATGTACATAACCTTAACATTTGTACCCCCATAATATGCTGAAATAAAAAAAAGAAAAAAAAGAAAGTGGAAGAAACTTAGAAAATATTAAAATTAAAATATTAAAATAACAAATAATCACATATAATTCAAGAGGAAAGGTGTACAGATAGAAAATGTTTTCTCCAAACAGAAAAGAACATAAAGATAACATACTAATAATACATAATTTTTAATACTACAAAACAATTTCACTGACCTTCATATTGAGAATAGAGGAGTTTTATAACACTTTTCCAGCTACTTTGTGTAATAGAGGAGTTTTATAGAATAGAGGAGTTTTATAATACTTTTCCAGCTACTTTGTGTTATTCTGGGTTAAAATATTTCTGAGAATACATTCACCTTTTAAGCATTTCCTGAGACTCTAACTTTTTTTCTCTACAGTTTAAATATGTTTTATGGAATCTCTAAACATGGTATTATCTGGAGTTTTAGACTATTCAATAAAGAATTAGAAAGTTTACAAGATCCAGAGTTACAAGAGTCATTAAGACCTTCCTGGTCTTTTTTTTCTTTTTTTCAGGCAAGTGAATAACATTTCAACTAGTAGTTGTATCCTCTGTGGAAATGTCCCCAAGAACAAACATGCTGCAGTCTGCCAAATCTACCATTATACCAGCTATAGAGAAAGATTGCTATATTCAACTGAAAATATCCTTGGCCTTTAGAAAATTGTGCACATACATAAACACACACATACACCATTATCTTGGGCTATTTTCTCAGGTTAAGTAATCCCAATTCCTTTCCTCAGGAGAACTATTTTAAATCATTTAAATGTAGATGAAAAATCAACAGTGAATTCAGCAGAAAAATCAGTACATTTTAAATAAAATAATCACTTCTACCTAAGAAAGTAAATGTAAACTACTAACCAAATCTAATATAGTGGCTTTTCCTTTCTGACTCTCCTTTTCAAATTCACTTTTGGAGTTTTTCAAAGAATCAGAAACTTTTGATAACTTCTCTTTTACTGTGGAAAGCTCTGTCATTAGAGTGTCTTTCTCCATCTTCACTTTTTGCAGTTCTGTTACTGTTGTTTGAATTCTGTTATTCAATTCCTTTTGCTGCACCTTTGCATCTTGACTTAAATTTTCAAATTCTTGTTTCAGGATTAGATTTTCTTGCTCTTGTTTTGTAAGCATTTGCTTGCTGTTTTCAAGGGCCTCCGATTTTTTCTGTAGATCCAATTTTGTACTGGATACTCTAAATATTTAAGAAACAATTTTTTAAAATAATGCACAATTTGCCATTCCTAACTTACCATCCAAAATTAATTACAAGCATTCCTCACATAAAATGTGAAAGAAAAAATTTTTTTAATTTAAAAAAAGACAAAATTAATCATAAACAATGATTGAGTTTTGGAACTTTTTTGTATAGTTCGGAAGTAAAAATAATTTAATTACATAAAATCACACAACTGAAAAATGCCTTAGAATATATGATCGGATCACTGAACAGATATAGATGATTTTTCTCAAGTCAAATCAGTTAGTAGTAAAGCCCAAACCATCTAAGTGTCCTGACTTAATCCAGTCTTGTCCACAACAATGGATCCCCAAAGAAAATTCTGTGTATAACAGACCCCAGTCTATAACAACCAGAAAAGTATTTCCATGTACCCTAAAGAACATATCCCCAAGCACACAGAGAACTTTTTGTCTTGCCTTGAGAACATAAGACACATCATGTGTTTGATAAGTCTTATACTTCACAACACTTAAGGTCAACCCAGGAAAAAATAAAGTGAAAAAATAAAACAAATATTTCATTTCAAATACAGAGCAAAAACAAATGATTAACTTTAATCCTAGAATCTAGCCTATTTTATAGGAAATTTGTTATCATTTGTCCCTTGACATAGGCTTTTTATACCTGAATGAATAAGCTAAAAGAATGAAAAAATGAAGATATAGCTTTAGGAAAATTAACTATAGACTTTTATTGTTTTCATAAAAGAAATTAAATTATGCATATTACACAGCAAAACCCCACACACATTAACTATCAACCATTTTTTAAGTCAAAACCAGATGCAAATATTTCTAGAATGTACACTATTTCCAATGTAATCAGAAAAAAATTATAACCAGAATAAATTGAACAATATGTTTTAAAAGATGTACTAGTCACATATTTGAAGCCAGGTATTAATACAATACCAAAACTGTAATTATACCTTGAAATTTTATAAAACAATGTTTACTCCCAGAAACATGCTTTTACTTTCAAAAAAAATAGCTAGATAAGATGCTAAAGTTTAGTAGGTTCACAAGGTACTATATACCTCCTTGATTTGTAAAAGTCTAGATAGGAAAGTCATTACACTATATTATTTTACCTTTTTAATATAATTACCCTGTGAAGCAACCCTAAAATTATGACTTGATATATTTATTCATTATGCTACTTAACTTTCCCAAAATTAATTATAAAATCATAAGAATATGTGAATCAAAGAAGGCAAAACAAAAATAAAGTTACACAGTCACTACAAAATTTGTTTTTCTTTTTAAGTAACTAAAGAAAGAAATAAACAAATCCATAATCATAGTCAGAAATTATGACATCCCTCTCTCAGAAATTGATAGAACAACCAGAGAGAAAAAATGGCAAGGATACAGAAGATAAGAGCAGTATTATCAACCACCTGACCCAACTGTTATTTAATAGAACACTCCACCCAACAACACAGAGTAGATATATTTGTATATAGAAGATTATTTTCACAACCGGTTATTTCCACCTTCACTATTGGAAGAGTCAAGAGTCCTTATCCCCTTGACACAAGTGAAGTCCATCAACTCTATCAGAGTGGCCTATTTGGTGTTTAAAGACAAAGTGTTCTCGCATGTAACCAGTCACATCCCTCCCATGAAGACATTCAAATGAATGGAGTGGAACTAATTTTTATCCATCAAAATTCTAGTGAATAATGTGTCTATTGAATAGACCCAATATAACATCAGTATCAAGAACAAGCTGAGCAAGAGACTAATTCTACCTAGAGAGTGAAGGAATGATGTTGCAGCTCAGTACTTTCATGGCTATATGGGGATGTGTCCAGAAGCACATATTCCCTCTGCCACCACAGACATTTGAAATTTCATATACTAATAAATCTTATAAGTCTAAATATCATCTAAACAAATCTACCCTTATACTCAGGGCTGCCAAGAATCCTCTGAGCAATTTAGTGGAAATTAGAAAAAAAGTACCCTCCTTCAAGATAATTTATTCCATCTCTTGAAAAACTATCATAATATACTGATTTGATTAGAATAAGACATATAACTATCATCTGTAGAAATCTTACATCTAGCATTGACAAACGAAAAGGAAGCGAGAAACTGAGAAAAAGAAACACACACCATTAAGTGTACAGACATAGGGAGGCGTTCACATTAAAGAGCTATTTTAAAAAGAACAAACAATACAAAGTAAGTCTAAGGAAGGAAATAAAGATACAAGGAGAAATGAATGAAATAAAAATTGAAAAATAAAATCAATTAAATCAAAAGCTTTTTATAGAAAGCTGATAAAATGGATAAATCTCTAGTTGGATTGATCAAGAAAAAGATAAGACAAATTACACTAGTAAGAACAAAAAGGGTACAGTACTACAGATCCTACAGTATGTCCTAAAGTATAATATTGTGAATATTATCCCAATAAACTTGAAGTTTAGATGCAATGAACACATTCCTTAAAAGATACAAATTCCTAAAACTGACATAAGAAAAAAATAAGAAAATCCCAACAGCCCTGTATCTATTAAATAAATTGAGACCCAAATGAACCAACCCAGACAGAGAACTCCAGGCCTAGCTGATTCACAGATGAATTCCATCAAACATTTAAGAAATAAATAATGTCCATCTCATACGTCTCATTTCAGAAAAGAAAGGAGGAAGAAATATTTCTTAATTCCTTTTTAAGACACCAGCATAACTCTGATACCAAAACCTAACCATGATATTAATAGAACATTACAGACTAACAGCCCTCATGAATATGAAAAATTCTTAGCAAAGTATTTTCAAATCAAAAACAGCAATATATGAAAAGATAACATAGCATGATCAAGTGGGATTTACCCCAGGAAAGCAAGGTTGGTTTAATATTAGAAAAATCAATCAATGTAATTGACCATATTAACACAATAAAAGAGACAACTCATGGTCATATCAGTAGATGCATAAAAAAAAAATCGACAAAAATTCAATATATATGCATGACAGGAAATATTTTTTTAAAAAAATAAAACTAGGTATAGAAGAGAATGTCTTCAATTTGACAAAGGGAATCTAGGAAAAACCTACAGCTAACTTCAAACTTAAATGAAATATTTAATATTTCCTGCCTGACATTAGAAACAATACAAGGATGTCTGCTGTTACTATTTACATTCAAATTTAATTATAAGTTCCAGACAGCAGTAAGTCAAGAAAAAGACATAAAAGGCCTACAGATTCAAAGGAAGAAATAAATTTGTCCCTATTCACAGATAACATGAATGTCTTAGAAAATCACAAGAATTCTACAAAATAGCTATTAAAACTAAAAAGTAAATTTAGCAAGGTTAAAGGATAGAAAATCAATATGTATAAAAATTGTATTTTTATACTAGCCACGAGCAAGTGGAAAATTAAATTTAAAAAACATTTCCATTTACAACAGCATTAAAAAAACATAAAATACTCAGGAATAAATTTAACAAAAGATGTGCAAGAGCCCTATGTCTAAAGCAACAAAATACTGCTCAGAGAAATTAAAGAAGACCTAAGTCACTGGGTGCAGTGGCCATAACCCCAGCTGCTTGGGAGGCTGAAGTGGGAGAATCACTTCAGGTCAGGAGTTGAAGACCAACCTGGGCAACATAACAAGATCCCATCTCTAAAAAAGAAAAAGACCTAAGCAGATGAAGAGATGTACCACGTTTGTGGATTAGAGATTCAATATTGTTAAAATGTCACTTCTCCCCAAATTGGTTTATAGTTTCAATGCAATTTCAATAAAAACCCAACAATTTTATTTGTAGAAATGGACAATACTGAAATGTATATGGAAAAGCAATGAGCTTAGAAGAGTCAAGATAATCTTGAAATAGAATAAAGTTGGAGGATTGATACCATAAAGCTACAGAGGTTGTGTATAGGGAAAGGGTACGGTATTGACTAGCAAGGTGGATGAGGAAACTCCGTGAGACAATGCTCAGTACGGGGTTGTGGGGGAAGCACAGTTACACAGAATATACAATTATTAAAACTCAAGCTGTATATGTAAAATCTGTGCATTTAACTGCGAATTTTATCTCAATAAAAAAATGTAAACTGATTCTAGTGCTTCCCTTGCGCTCATAAACATAGATAATTTGCCAAAATGCATCACGAAGCTGAAAAAGATCATTTCTCATAAAAAAGAATCCATTCCCTACTTGGTACAGTGCCTCAGAGCAGAAGCCTGAATGCTGTTGGGTAATATATGTAAACATTCCTGTGTTTTTAAATTTTACATTAATTTATTCAAATTTGTGAACAACTCAAAACAATTACTTTACCCTAAAGAAATATGCACCATATTATTATTGAAAAGAGACTAGATGCCTCAAATTTTTTAAAACTAAGTTTGCAATGTTTTCTTGTGAAATTAACTGTAACTGTAACCATATTATAATGGCTTTATTTTTCATTTACATTAATATCAGCAGACTTCATAAAATCTATGCAAAATAAACATTTAATAAATCTTTAAGCACTGTGATAGCAAAATTAAAATCTTAAGGAAATTTTAATACCTAGTTTATCATTTCCCCCTTTAATTTATAAGTGAATGGTTTAGCTTACATTTCTTTCTCCATTTCAAGTTGTTTACTCAATTCTGTGGCTCTAAGTTCTAAATCCGTGTTCAGCTGTCTTTGCTGTTGTAGATCCTGCAAAGCTTGCTCCTTGCTTGCTTTAACTTCAAGAGTATCAGCTTCTAGTTTCTACGAAAGAAATATAGTACAGCAGTGTTGTAATTATCAGCATTAATAATAATCAATCTATGATTAAATATATAACATTTTTGTTTATATTCAAATTGGTATTGACATACACATGAAAATAACTATAAAATATGTGATATAATAAAAAACACATTCTGAAACCATTATTCTCCCATGTTACATTGGTATATATGCAAACATATACAAACATACATCTCATGATTCTACAGTTGTACATACATGATTCACCTGATTGTAGAAGTATAAGTTTTATATACAGAGAACTGATAGTAATTCGAATTTAAAGGACAAAAAACTTTGGTCAAATCCTGTGATATGTCTAATCATTTCATCTCTTTAGTAAATCAACACTTTCACTTGAAGTTATGTCACAGTAAGATACAGTTTACCATGGCCTCAATGTATTATTAAAGTAGAAGCAAAATACAAGGGTAAAAATGCAAAGTTTTAAAATGGAAAAAGTCCACTATATCTGAAATACGATATTAGAATAAGGCGGTAAAGAGATGGAAGAATGAAGGAACAGAAGGGACTTCACAACAACAAAAAATTGTTAAGTTCTTTGTAATTAAGATTAGATCCCTGGTTGGCTGTCTCCTGGAAAGTCACACAACGGAATCAGTATATATGTTAACTGTCATTTATAAAGGTCACCCACTAATGAAAAAATTAAAATAAAGATGGAATTAAAAATTAAGACATGAAAAATTACAAGTAATTTTTAAAAATTGTATACAACTTCACCTTTCTTTGTTAGTTAAAAATCTTTAATTCCATATAGGTCATCAGAGTCCATTGTCACTGCAACAGAAAACATGGCTAAATTTAACCTCTTTTATACAAACCTTAATTTGCCCTTCTAGCTCTTCAGTTTTCTGTTCTAAAGACAGGTGTTTCTCTTTATATTCCTTAAGATGACTTTCCAGCTGACTGCAGTGTTCCTGCTTGTCTTGTAACTTTGTAGTGACTTGATCCAACTGAGTAGTGATCTTATTTAACTCCTGTAGAAAAATACAATTGAAGAAAACTTTGGTAAACTTTATTATATTGTGGTGCCCAAATATTCAGTCAAAGTAAAACTGAAAATTCTAATTTTATTTGAGAAAATATTTGGGGTAAGATCTCAGATAAGTCTAATAATATATCAAAGGCTATATTTACCTATCAAAATAAAGGACCTGAATTTGCACAGTCTGAGACGCTAAGTTTATATGCATGACAGTTTAATAAATTTTCAATGTTTTCATAAGAATTATCTTAGGAGCCAAAAGACACAGGAGACTATTAACTAGGTTAATAATAAAATAATACTTTTATATCATAATTAAATGTTTTCCACGTTCAAGACAATTTAAAAAAATAATATTTTAAAAAATAGTACAGTGATTCCATCTATGATACTTGTTAAATACATTTGAATATCCACTTGCACAGAAAGAAAAAAATACTAGTAAATCTACTACTCCTAAATAATCACTGTTAATGTTTTGATAACTTTCCTTTCAGTCTTTTCTGTACATTAGTTTCTATTTTTTCTTTGTACTTTTAAACACAGGATTTCACGGTACATACTATTTTATTTTAACCTCCTTTGTTTTTATATAACAACGCATCATGAAACTTTCTATTATTTTAAAAATATCATTACATTCAACTACATAAATTTTCATTTTATTGACATAGTCTATTTTTAAGCCAAATCTCCTGCTTCAGATTCTTAGATTGCTATTAAATTTTCTGCATTTATTAACAGAGATGCAAACAGAATCTTTAAAGCTATGATTATTTCCTTAGGCTAAAAGACTATAACTGATCTAAGAAATACAAAAACTTCTAAAGTTCTTAAAATATATTACCAAACAGTGCCATCCCTGTCCCAACTCAAGACACTGAATTAATGTATACCATCACTAATAGTATATTAAAGTGGCTCATTACTCGACACCTTCCCCAATCTTTCCGCTGCTATTTAAACATACACGCAGACACACAAACATGCTTTTCCTCTATAAGGGCAAATGTATCCCATTATTGTCTTAATTTGTAATTAATGATTAATAAACTTGAACATTTCCTAATATAGTTTTGATCTCTTTTTCGTATGTTCACTTATTTTGTATGTACAAGTGCTTTTAAATAACAAGAATACTAACCCTTCATCAGACATATTCCAGAAAATGTTTTATCCTTTTGCTATTTGTTTCAGAATTTTTAAAATATTTTTGACAGATAAATTTTAAACTTTTATGTGTTTATTCTTGTAAATATTTTTTCTATCATAATTTCTAACTCTGTTCTCATGCTTAGAAAATACTTTCCAGATGCGTTATCAATACTGTAAGTAAAAAAGCAAGTTGCAGAACTATATATACAGTGTGATTCCATGTGCACAAAAGAAAAGTATCAGTGTGTGGGTACATACATATATAAATGTGTGTGTATATACGTTTGTTCAATGCTTATAGAGGTCTTGAAAGATACATACTAAATTTAAGAGTAAACATTCCATCTTAGGAGGAAAAATGGGATTGGCACAAAAGGTAAATAAAGAAAAGTTTTATTTTGTTTAATTTGATATACTTCTTCATTGTTTTTTATTTATTTATTTTTTATTTTTTTTTCCAGTAAGTTTAAAATTTTATTGAAGTTCGGTAAAATTCAGTACCAAGTTTTAAAATTTTGTTTTTGTTTTACAAAATATTTATAACTTATAAATATTCTTCAAAGTCTCAGTACATTTCAGTTCAAGTAAACTAAAAATGTGTCTTCCACTGGTTAAATTCATAAAGAACTTTTCATCCTAGGAGTTGCATAAAATATTTGGGATATATTCTGCATAGTTAAATAGTTTACACTCAATATATTACACTGTAATCCTTTTTTTTTTTTTCAAAATAAAGAGTTAGAGCCATGATTGAGAAGCCCAAGCAATATCCACGATGCTTAATCAGTTTACATTTATAACACAAACTAAATACATATAATATGTATAAATCAATTAGGTCTTCTAGTTTTCTGAATTATACAGATACTTAAGTACAGCACATAAAACATATTAATATGTTTTTTGGAACCTGGGATGCAGTTGAAGACATACAGCCTTTATCTTTAACACTTTAAAATTTCCAGTTCACCTATTAAATAAAGAATATTTTCATGTGCTGGGGGATAGGTAGAATAAAGCCAGTTTTAAATATAAAGTCAAAAAATAATTCCTTGCCCTGTAGACTTTTTCATCCCAATAGAGGAGGATGTTTTTATTCCAAATGACTGTTTTCTAAAAAAGAAAAATACTTAGGATTCAGGACAGAATTGCTACAACCTATGAAGAGCATCCCTAGGTTGATAGCAAAAGGAAACTCCAGGAAGACAATGATGCAATAATAAAAGAGTGAACCATGAGGGAAAAAAATGATTTTTTTTTTTTTTTAAAGGAAAGGATTTGTTAAAACATACTAAACAGATTCTTTTAACTCTGTCAGATATTTTGGGGACTGTAATATTGAAAGGAACCCAGGAAATGACATGAAGAAAAATGAGATAGTTATTAACTCTAGGAAAAACAGAAATATTTTTCGAGATGGCAAATGCAAACACAGAATACTATGTGGCTCAGCAGGCAACCATATTTGCCTAATATATTCATATAAATGCTAAATTGGAGTGACCAGTTATGATTACCTAGAAAACTGAAATATAAAATTGCAATCAGAAGCAAATTTTATGGCCACACACATAAGAATACACAGTACCCGACACCAATAACTAGTATTACTTCTTGAATAACAAGTAAATTTTAAAATTCCTGCCTAGTAAAAGGTAAGAAAAATCTACCAGCACTTTGACCTTGACACAAAAGTAGGAAGCTTCTATTCTACAAGAAGTATTGAGAAAAGCAACTTCTGTGTTTCCTCCAGCCCCTCACTTCCTCCTACCCCCAAGAAAAGGAGTAACTCTTATACTTGAGATGAAATACATAGAGCTCTTTTCCTGCTTCTAAGTGCTAAGTATTAATACATCTGGGTCATGGCCCAGCCCACCTACTAAAAACAAGTATATAAGTTTGTCTCTCTTTCCCAATCATTGACACTTTAATGGATGAGGCAACAATTCAACAATTAGGAGTAAATGTTTCAGTTCCACAGCAAGGTCTAAGGTAAGGGAGAAATACAATACTAGGAGCCCAACCACAGGTGCACACAGTTGAGCTTTATCAAAAACAAAGCTGATACTTTATTTTATTTCCATCTGTCTGACCCCTGCATCTACAACTCAACTGGTTCTGAATTCACAAAGGAATTGAGGGGGATAAGTGAGTGTATCATAAGATTATATAAAACTAGGTATCATTTTTACACACTCGCAATTTATTTATCTAGCAAAGCACTAGGTTAGAGTATGAAATTCAATCAAGTTCCCTACCTGCTGCTTATCTTGTAATGCATTTTGAGCTGTGTCCAGATGATTCTGAAGATCAGCTCTTTGAGCAGTTTTTGCTGCTTCTGCTGATAGCAATAATTCAGTTTTGGCTTTAATCTGTAAAAAAAAAAATTAAAAACTACTTAATTCATATTTAGTTTTGATTTCTCCTTGCTTGAATTCATATTGCTTTTGTCACTAAACTATTTAAAAATTAAGTCCTTTGGCAAAAAACATAAGGATTTAGACATCAAAAAAGATTATATGTGAAAATCCCCCAAATAGGAATGAGTAGGGGAGAAAACTTCTAATGATGTTCGGATAAATAATGAAAAGATGTCATCTCCATATGACACCAGAACACTTTAGCACCCTTTGCTAAGAAAGAAAAGGTATATACTTTTTCGCTGAGAAGGGCCACTGTAATTTTCAGAAGCCAATGCCCAAAGTCTACCACTTTCTGATAGACCCAAAGTCTATGTCAAAAAAAAAAATCATAGGCCGGGCACGGTGGCTGACGCCTGTAATCCTAGCATTCTGGGAGGCCAAGGCAGGAGGATCGCTCAAGGTCAGGAGTTCGAAACCAGCCTGAGCAAGAGCGAGACCCCATCTCTACTAAAAATAGAAAGAAATTAACTGGACAACTAAAAATATATAGAAAAAAATTAGCCAGGCATGGTGGCACATGCCTGTAGTCCCAGCTACTCAGGAGGCTGAGGCAGTAGGATTGCTTGAGCCCAGGAGTTTGAGGTTGCTGTGAGCTAGGCTGACGCCATAGGACTCTAGCCCGGGCAACAGAGTGAGACTCTGTCTCAAAGAAAAAAAAAAAAAATCATGACTCCAAAGATAATCAAGAATGTACAAATTCAAGGACACAAAACAGCCAGACAACTGGAACTACTTTGTGAAATTCAGTATTCCCTGATAACTTCTTGCTTAAAAGGTTTTACTTTTGATGTTCACAAAAAGTCAAAAAATTACATACTAAAAATTCAAGGATTTCAAAAATAAATATGCTTCCATAAAATCAAACAAGCAAAAAGATCTGTCTTGTTATCCAAAGTAACAGTTGTAAGTATTTGAATAACTTTAGTGCAACTCACCTCTAATGAGAAAAGAAAAAAAAATTAACAAAAATAAATATTGAAAATGGAAAAAGGGTTAAAAAAAGGGAGGGAGAGTGATATTCTTTTAGCTGATTGAAGAGAGGATCAATGAACATAAGAAATGTAAGATTTACATGGCAGGGGTATCTTTAACCAGAAAGAAATAACTCAAAGAATTCTTTCTCAATAACTAAATGATTATTCACAGAAATAATAGTTATATCAAGGTATATTTACATCCACATTGAATTAAAAGTGAAGACTAAAGATATCTACACTTTAAATAATACATAGTAAATCTATACTAACTGATGAATGTATAACATAGAATGTAAAGAACATATTTTTGCAGACGTCAGCTGCAAAATACATATGCGATTTTATCTATCTGAGGAATCAAAAATTCATGAAACATTTTAACACATGATAATTCCTCATGCTCTTTCAATACAGTATGCTTCAACTAATGTGATATATCATCGAAAGTCATGTAATAAGTAAAGAAAATTTGGGAGAGATTAAGTAAAAGTTCCATTGATTTACCTAACTTCAGAAATGTTTCTGATGAGGGAAAAAAATCTAGTCATTCATACAGCCAGCCCCTCTGCTGGCCCTTCATATGCAATAAACTAGACTAAGTACCAATTGCTAAAGTGCTACAATCTTTGTAATTTCTGTATCAAAGCCCTTAAAACAGTACGAAAGAACAGTGAAAAGCCCTCTCGTGATGTGCTGCCAAACATGTGCATCACAATTTACTTTGATGCTGTCCTGATCACGCATACCAGGAAGTATCTTGAATGTAGGAATCACAAAAAACCAAAGTCAAAATATTTAACATAGAAATCTAATGGTATAATATCAAACTAATTTGGACTTCAAAAACAATAATAAGGACTTGTTCAAAACAAAGAAAAGCTAAAAGATTCACTGATTTCAGAGGGTGTAGCTTGCAGCACCTGTACAAACAGGGAAGTTCAACAAACTGTCTAGATACAACCTCTATCTAATTCATATTCTTTATTTTTTTCTATTAATGTGAAAAGAAAAAAGAGAGAAAAACAGAATTTAAAATATTTGATAGTCTAAAATTGGTACATTATATATACAAACTTATTAAACAGCATAATTCAATATTACCTGTACGTCAAGCTGGGAGACCTTCTCCTTGCTTTCATTTAATTGACTGTTTAATTCATTGATACTGGTTTCTAGGGAAAGGACACGGTCTTGTGCAGCTCTAAGATGCGCCTTCTGCTCTTGTACCTGGTCATGCAAATTCTCCTGGGCTTGTTTATGGCTTTCTGACTGATTCTTCAGCTTCTCTGCTAGCTGAGTTACCTATCATACAAGCAAGACTCTAATTATGAAGTTCATAAATGATATAACAAAAACTAACCCAAATTTAAACATTGTGAGCATACTAAACTATTCTATGATAGGTTATCTCAAATTTTTTCAAGTAACAGTATTCACATCTTTTCAAAAATAAGTAAACACAATATCTCAAATCATAAGAAATAAATTAAAGACACATTATTTTTAAAATCATCTCTACTGAGCTATAATTTACACAAAATAAAATTAATCCAATTTAAGAATACAATGAGAAATCTGATAAATGTATAGACTCACTTAACTAACCATAGCCACAATCTAGAGAACATTTCTATTATCAGAAATGTCTTCTCATGCCTCTTTGCAGTCATTTCCCCCCAACATCTCTAGCCCCAACCAATCACTAATCTAATTAAGTAACAAGAGTTCCTTATATATTCTGGACATTTCTAAATTGTCAGATATATGTATTGAAAATATTTTCTCCCACTCTGTGTCTTGGCTTTTATTTTCATAATGGTATCTTTTGAAAAGCATACTTTTTAAAAAATTCAGATGAAATCCAATTCATCTGATAGTTCTTTGATGTCCTTTGCTTTGAGCTCTTTGAGCTTTTTGAATCTGTGGATTTATATTTTTAATCAAATTTTAAAACTTTTCAGCCATTATTTCTAAAATATTTTCTTCCTCTACCCTTCTGTGATACTAATTATATGGATGCTATCCTACATGAAACTGTCCCACAGGTCACTAAGGTACTGTTTTTTCCCCAAGCCCTTTTTTCTCTCTGTACTTCATTTTGAACTGTTTCAATGGTCTTTTCTTCAAGCTCACTGATGTTGTTTTCTACTTGCTTAATCTATTTAAGCCCATCCAATGAAATTTTCACTTCATGCATTTTTATATCTTTACCTCTAGAAATTCTATTTGATTCTTTTTTATTGTTTCCATTTCTACCTCCACTATCATACTTTTTCCTTTAAATGCATAAGTATATTTTAAAAGCTGTTTTAAAGCACTTGTCTGATGATTCCATCATCTCTCATTTCAGGATCTGCTTCCACTGAATGATCTTTCTCCTGGTTATGGCTCACATTTTTTCTGCTTCCTCATATGTCTAGTAATCTTTTGCAATTTTTTGTGACCAGTCTGGATTTTGTTGTCTTCTTTAAAAGAATGTTGAATTTTCTCCCAGCAGGTAGTTAATACATTTGTGGTTCAACTGGATCCTTTTGAGGCTTGTTTTTACACTTCGTTAGGTAACGTATATGATAGCTTTTACTCTAGGGCTAGTTACTCCCCTCCTAAGGTGTGACATTTCTTGTGTTTCTATTGAATGGCTAAGGGTTCAACCACATCTTTCCTCTGACTGGCTGGAACTTGCACATCTCCCAGCCCTCTGTGAGCTCTGTAATTTCTCACCCTGCAGCTCCCTGATATGGTTCATTGCCTGACCTCAAGGAATTCAACCTTATAGATGCAAAGCTTCACATTCAACCAAAGCCTCAAATAGATCCCTGTGCAGATTTCTAGAGCTTTTTCTCTCCATTGCTCCTTGCTCCCTGAGATTTTGCCCTGCAAATTTGAGCTGCCTTAACCTACCTGAACTTCAATCTCTCAACTAAATTCAATCTGTCACTCCTCAGTTCAATAAGACCACTGTGCTTTCCTTGGATTCTCCCAATCTGCACCACAGTCTGGAAAACATCTCTGGGTCAAAAGTTACAGTGGTTAAAGAATTCACCTCACTTGTTTCTCTTCTCTCAGTGATCACAGTCCTGTACTACCTATTGTCCAATTTCTGAAAATGGTAGTTTTTATACATTTTTTTTCCACTTTTCTAATTGTTAATGGTAGGATGACAAAATAGACATCAGATACCCCAACAAGGCCAGAAGCAGTATGTAGACTTAATTTATTCTTTTTTAAAAAATACATGGCATCCTGATCATATTTGTATAATAAGCCGTGTCAAGTTGTGTACAATCAAAAACTAATCTAAAGAATTCTTCAGGCCATGCACAGTGGCTCACATCTATAATCCCAGCACTTTGGGAGGCCAAGGTGCGAGGATTGCTTGAGGCCAGAAATTCAAGACCACAGAGTGAGATCCCATCTCTACAAAAATATTAAAAAATTAGCTGGGCATAGTGGCATGTGCTTATAGTCTCAGCTACTTGGGAGGCTGAGGCAGGAGGATTGCTTGAGCCTAGGCATTCAAGGTTGTAGTGAGCTATGATCATACCATTGTACTGCAGCCTGGGCAACAAAGCAAGACCCAGTCTCTGGAAAAAAAAATGATAATAATAATCCTTCAAAACTAACTTTGAAATTTGGGGGGGAAAGGCTTTTAAATTCTAATTCCCAAATCAGAAAAATGACCTGGCCTCCTGATACTCTGTTTTAAATTCTTTGTTATTTAGATAACAATTCTCTTACTGGACAATTCTTCCAAAAGTGCTACTGTAAATTCTTTTCTGTTTGAAAATGTATAAATTTAATTTTTATATGTTTCTCTTAAACTACATATAAATGTTAGAATTGACTTATCAAAATTATTAGCTATATATTGTCCACAGACATATATATTATCAAAAATAAATAACCCCTAATTCTGTACATTAATCAGTACACAGTAACAACCAACACTTGATCAGTACCTTTAATTTATGAATATATTTTGTTATTCATTCTTTTTTTAAACATCACAAAGTGCCGTGAGGCAAGAATGCATTATCAATAACATCTCTACTTTTCCTTCAAGCTAATGAGTTGTAATTATTTACCCATAGTCACACAGGTAATAATTTATATCCAGGGACATGAGCTGAGGATTTCCTTGGTTAAATCACGTTAACTAACTTTTATTACAACAGAGACCCACCTCTTAACACAAATGAGATGCTATTCATCAAAAATACATAACATTTAAAATGTGCTAAAAAGAGGCAGAATCATTTAAAATGAAACATTTAGTAAGATTTAGAGAGATGAAAGTAAATTTTAGAAAGATAATACATTTTGCAAGCTTACTTGTTCCTGTAATGTATGGTTTTTTTCTTGTAACTGATTAAGAACAGCAGTCTCTCCTTCACCAGCCTGAATTTTTGCATAAAGATCTTCTCTTTCTTTTTCCAATAATGAAATATTTTCTTTACTCTTCTGTAATAAGGCTTCAAGGTTCTGGATCTTTTGGTCCTTATCACCAATTTGACGTAGTACTTGCTCCAAATCATTCTGTAAAGAATTGAAAACTACTACTTTAAGAATAGAGAACTTAAAAAAGTTATTCCTCAAACATAAAATGACTGATACTAAATTTTGACACTCATAATCTTAGTCTTACATTTTTAGAACTAATTATTATACTTTGCATGTAATTATTACATTTTAATAATGTAATTATTACATTATATTGCATTATGTAAAAATGTAATTATTATATATAACATGGCAAATTTAATTAAATAGAACAATATATTTTATTGTTAAAATTAATTTAATATTAATCTGTATCATTGATAATAAGCCAAAATTTAACAAAAACCCTTCCATTAACCACATTCTTTTTCTGACACCTCCTTCTACTCTTCTTCTCATCCATTTCAGACACACGGGACTCATTATTGTTTAATCACACCAGGCACACTCCCACCTCAGAGCCTTTCCACTAATTGTTCCTTCTGCTTGGAAATCTTCCCCTACAGAGTCACATGGTTCACTCCTTCTCCTTCAAATGTTTGCAAAATGTCAGCTTCTCAATTAGGCCTACCCTGACCATTACATTTAAAACTGTAGTCTTTCCCAGTACTCCCTATCCTGGTCATTTTTTTCTTTCCATGGTATTTCTCTTCTAATACATTAAATAATTTACTTATTTTTCATGTTTATCTGTCTCCCTCCACTAGAATGTATGCTCCACAAAGGTGGGAATTTTTGTCTTGTTTTATTCATTGATGTATCCAAGATAACTGACACACATGTTCTACAATATTTATTGAAAAAACAGAAAAATAAACAACTACATTGTAACTTCCATGCACTTGTACAAGTTTACTTCTATACCTCAACAGAACTCTTCTATCAACATAAAAAGGGATCCCTCTTCTACTCTACCAAGGACCCCAATGTTACACAGAAGACAATGTGATAGCCAACCTCCGAACAATACCCACTAATATTCTTGGGCTGACTCATAGCCTTTGTTCTGCCTCAATCATTTTAAGAGAGTCAGACAGCCTCTACCCAGCACAAGGCCCTAACCAGCCCCTCTGTAATCTTACAGTAGCCCACCCTACCTTGCTAAGACAGAGCCAGTAACCACGTGGTACTCTCAGTGATGTGTGCCAATACTAAAATGTTTGAGGTCAGTCACTTTCAAGCATACTTCTCATCCTTGCAAGCTTTGGTCAGAGATGAAGGGTAACCTAACCTCTCTGCTTTCAGCCTCTGTGGCTACTACCGATGACCTCTCTCTCCATATTTTTCTAATCTTCTAGAACCACAGTTCTAGGCCTAAGCTTTTTTCCATAAAAGTTACTTTGTTTCTAAGTCTTAATTGAAATGTGGTTCTCACTTTACAGAAGTCAATTACTAATCAGTAAAGCCTATTCCACTGGGCAAAAAGAGGAGGCTGACCATTTCCTGGTTATTCACTGCTATTATTCTCTCCCTCATGTGAAGGTTTCGTGAGGCTATGGGGAGTAGCCATTTACTTATTTTACCCTCTACTCTTCATTGCTATCATCTATAAATCCCTACCTCATTCACTGAAGACTTGAGACCTGATTTAGTCTTTCTCTCAATCCCAATTTCTGCCAATTTCCTGGGAAATACAAAATACATAGAGAATTAAGAGCATAGCCTCATATTCATATCATCTTAATTCCTGGACTCATTCTACATTTGAATCACTCATATAGGACCTTGTAATTACCTGAAATGGTTCAGGCTAAAAATTTCCAACTATCCTCCTCTGTGACACAACTTACTGTCTTCTAATTTAATAACCTCATTTCTACTCTTCAATGGCAGAGACCTCGATTTCTTTCTAGCTTATTAGGCATATGCCTAGCTTCTCCTCCTTAAACTCATACACGGGTTTGAACTAACCTTAACTATTTTTCAATCACATTCTCCATTTCCTCTCACCCCAAAATTTCCAAGACAGCTGCCCCTAAAAAGTCCAATTCTAGATCAATATTACAATCTGCTTTTTCTACTCTTGCGCTTCTAAGCACTGTTAGAGTAAAATCACAAACTTCCATAGATTGGTGCTGCTACAAATTTCTGGATTCCAACTTCCATTACAGTATATACACAGAATTACCTTGTCAATCTTTTTATTTGAATGAGGTCCTCATCCTCAAATATTCCCGTCAATAACTAACTAAAAGCTTCAATATTCTCTCCAAATTCTCAATATCTGCTTGCCTGATATTCAGGTATTACTATTAATATCTCCAATTTTATCCAGAAACATGAGGTCTTCAGGAATGATCTACCTTGATTTCTAATTCTCTTACTTATAAAATTGTATTTTAAAATTTTATATATATATATATATATATATATATATTTACCTCAATATTTACTTCAAGCTCCAATGGATAAGTTCAAATTCACCCTCCCCCATTGCATCAGTGGCATCTTAGCTTCTTACCAACACCTTACTCCTTCAGTCACCTCTCCTCCAATATCCTTAATAACTCCCTGTTTACAAGTCCCTTTGTCCTAGACTTTAAACATGTTCATATCTACCCATTCTAAAAAAAAAAACTCCCCAGACCAAAACTCCTCCAGTTTCTATCTAGTCTTTATCATGTTCAAATTTCAAAGTAATTTATATTTAGTTTCCTGACTCCCTCATCTCTTATTTAGTCATCAAAAATCAGATTTCATCTCTATCACTTCACTGAAATTATGTTTAACAAGGTTACCAATTTACTTAATTGCTTAATCTAATGGACATTTTTCATTTATAATACTGAGCTTCCCCACCATACACCCACACTTGAAGTTGCTGATTACTACGAACTCTTGACTCTTGCTATTCCTTCGGCTTCACCTCAGCAGGTTCTCCCTAATTACCCTGCTCTTCCTCTCTCGCTGGGCTCTCTTCCTCTCCCACCCACCTCTTAACTGCTGGTATTCCTCAGATGTCTTATGTTACAATTGTCTATTTTTCTCACTATACTCTCTCCCTGGCTGATTGCATCTGCTATAGTTTGGATGTTTGCCCCCATACCTCATGTTGAAATCTGATTCCTAATGGGAGGTGTTTGGGTCATGGGGGTGGATCCCTCATGAATGAATTGGTGCTATTCTCGAATACTGAGTGAGTTCTTGCTCTGTTATTTCCTGTGAGAGCTGGTTATTTAAAAGGGGCTGATAACTGCCTCCCCTATCCTTGCTTTCTCTGTTACCATGTGATCTGTGCACAAGTGGCTTCCCTTTGCCATTTGCCATGAGTGGAAGCAGCCTGAAGCCCTCATCAGAAGTAGATGACGGCACCATGTTTCTTGTACAGCCTGCAGAACTGTGAACTAAATAAGCCTCTTTTCTTTATAAATTACCCGGTCTCAGGTATTCCTGTATAGCAACACAAATGGACTAAGATAGCATCTATTTCAATAATTCCATTTACCCCCTATATACTGATGTCTCACTCAGCTAATATATAGCATAATTCCCTGCTCCGTGTTGCCAAATCCAATGAGATTCTCAGTCTTCATCTTGCTTGGCCTCCATCCTTTCTATTGCCCAGGCCAAAATCCTTAGAGTCATCCTTGACTTTTCTCTCAATACTGTACATCAATCTATCAGTAATTGTCAGCTTTACCTCTCAAATATATTTAATATATAGAATCTGTTTACTTAAAAGGAGGAAGTCCACCTGGATGTCTTAAAGCAGAATAAATGTTAAGTATGTTAAGTTGAAAAAAAAAAAAAATAGAATCTGACCACTTCTCACACACCATTTCTTCTACGGATTATTATAGTAGCCTCTTAGCTAATTTCTCTGCTTCTACTCATGTACCCCTACAGTCTACTCTCAATACAGCAGCCAGAATAATCCTGCAAAATTATTAATCAGATCATTTCATTCCTTTGCTCAGAACCCTCCAATCGTTTCTCATCTTACTCAGAATAAAATAAAGTCCTTAGAAATACCTAAGAGTCTCTACATGTTCTGATCCTCTCTGATCTCTATGACGGTGCCCCTTTTAACTCTTCCGTCATTTACCCACTCCAGCTATTGACTTCTTGTTATTCTGGAGACTTCCTCAGGATCTTTCAAGGCACTGATGTTATTCTCTCTGGTATCCATATGGCTCACACCCTCCCTTCCTTCAAGCCTTTCATATTCTCAGCGAGGCCTAACACTGCAGTCCCACCTTCAGTTCCCACATATTTCCTACTCCCTGTCCCTCCTTCTTTCACCTTCATAGCACTTTTCACCATTAGTATGCCATATGCTTCGCCTGTTTATCTTGGTTATTGTTTGTCTCCCTCCCTAGGCTCCAAGAGAGCTAACATTTTTGCTTGTTTTGTTCACTACCATGTTCACAAAATCAGTTCCTTGGCTGAGAGTAGACATTAATAAATATTTATTAATTGAATAAAAGAATAAATGAATCCAATATTTTCATCTCTACGTATCTGACTCCCATGCCATCCTACAAACTCAGAAGGGAGAGAAAGGCATATCACTTACGGCTCCCTCAAACTATAACATTGTCTCTAGGTACATATCATTACATTGCCATGTCCTAGAGGGCAGGTACTGCGTCTCTTTATTCTCAGTGCTAAGCACAGTGATTAATACACAGCAATCAATAATAGTCAATGAATTAATAAACGAATAAACTAGTTTCAAAGTCAAATTCATTTCAAACATTTGGGCAACCTCTTCCCACAAAACAAAACAAAGATTTAACTTCTTTCACTATTCTAAGCTATGCTGTAGACTTTGTATAAATTTAACCCAATCAATTATATTTTCTATACCTATAATTCCAATGTTCACATGATGGTTATGAAGCAGGAAAAGAAATGACCAACAAATACTAAGTTCTATTGTAGGAAATACAAAATGTTCTTCTGTACTGGGCTAACTAAACCAGGATATTTTATTTTACCATTTACAACTTTTCAAATAAGGTACTTTAATAAATAATAAACAATGAATTTATTATTTATAAATAATTTAAATAAATAATAACTGTAACTAAATACATTTAATAGATAAATTTATCTAATAAACTTAAAATTAAATCAATATTTTATATAAATTAATTTAAAATAAATATACTTGTTTATAACAAATAGTTTTCAACTATTTTAGAAAAACTTTCAACAGACCAATCAAAAGAAAAAGGATTTCTGATTATCCAGATACTGAAAATTATCAAAAACACTTATAATCAAGTATTTTGCATTGTCTAGTTTCATCACAACAAAAGAATAATGGTTTGGCTTAATTTTTGTTTAAAAGGCCAATAATTCAAATAATGTTTACCTGAGCTTCTCGAAGTTTTGCTGTAATACTTTGCTGAAGAGCTTGTTGTTCTTGATGCTGTTGCTTTGTTTTTTCCAACTGATGCTGCAATTCTGTAGAATTTGTTACTTTTTCCTTCAACTTAAAAAAACATAGGCTTTCAGTTGACAATTTAAAGGCAGAATGCTATCATTCATAAATATCTGGCAGTAGTTCAATTCTTAAGCATGAACAGAAAAATAAATTTAGACAATATATAAGATCAACTTTAAAAGCAACATCTCATTACTTATAGAACCTTAATCTCATGAAGAAACTATTCTCTAAGAATAGACTCTCATCCTAAAAAGAATACAAATCTTTCTCCAGGTTGGCATTGAGTTCATAATTGTTTTTTGTAGACCAATATGATCAAGGAATTAATTACATACAAATTATTTGTAATAATAATCTAAACCATATTATTAGTATTTCTTTTATTTTCTTCCATAACAGTCATTTTTCCATAACATACAACAGTTGGAAAAGAATAGGATCACCTACCACATCTAAAATTTTAGGTCTAAAAGAAAATCTATTGCTGAAGCTACAGATTTTAACCCAAAATATTTAATTCCAATAAAAGACATAATTTAATGATAAACTTATCCATTCAATGGGTACCATTTTTAGCAACTGCAACTTTAATTAGGATAGCATTCAATCCTATGTTTAATTTTTAAAAGTGAAAATCCTGAAAGGTAAAGTTTAAGGTAAACTCAAAGTTTATGTGTACCAACTACATGTCATCAATGACCCTCACCAACAGTTCATACTGTTTCATTACTGAGTGGTCCTTCCTGGGTAGGAAGACCCCAGCAGTCTGACAGAGGTTTACACCCCGAATTTTTCCTGCCTAAAGCTGAAAGAATAGCCTTCTCTGTGCATCTTTTGGGGAATACAATCACAACAAAAATGATTTAATGTAGTTAATAAGTAAGATATTGCTGGGTAATAATAAATGTTGCACTTTAAAATTTTTTTAAAAGTCCAATTAAAGCTTGACCATTAAAAGATTGATGAACCGTAACAATATTTAAGATTCTTCAAGTCTATCGATAAACTTGGTAATATAAGTTCATTTGAAATGCTAGCTTACCTGTTCTTCTAAACGAGAAAGTTTCAGTTGTAAATCAGCCACTTGTTGCTCTTTATCCATCAACTTTTCACTTGAAAGTTGTCTCTGCTCCTTCAGTCTACCATGAGCTTCCCCTAGTTGGCGCTCTGTCTCCAGAAGTTTGCTATGTAACTTTTAAAAAGAAACAAATGTACATATGTATAAACACACACACATAGACCACCACCTACTTTCCAAATAATGTTCTATTTTTTACAATTATAAGTATAATATTTCAATTTTCATGATACTTTGGGGAAACTTAAAATCTTTTGTAATTTTAACTGCAACTGAATTTTAATCACATAAATTATAATGAGTCACATAAAATTGTGATTAAACAGTTTTTGTTTTTGTTTTATTGTTCTCTTTTAAAGAATACAGGGGACTGGGACTCTCATTTGTATGTAAGTGTTGTAATCATTTAAGGAATTTAAAATAAAATGAAACTTAAAAATTAAGACACTCAGAGCACACTCAGATCTATTCCACAGTAATTTTTAAAGTTCCACAGTGATTCTTGTTGGTTTTCCATAGTCAAGAACCACCACAGTAGACTTCTTACATTTGGGTATTGGATAGAGCCCAAAACATTCCCAAGTCCTCAAATTGGCACATAATTTCTAAAAAAAAAAAAAAAAAAACAGAGGAAACTATTATATATCTCTTCTTAAATGTTAGGTGACCCTCATTCATTAATTTTTGAAATGCTACACCAGTTAAAACTAAAGAAGAAATTTGCCCTAGAGCCAAGAACCATCATTTTCTCAAATTATTTTCTCTAATACCACCAGAATATAAGACTTGGTTTTTCCTGGAAGGCAGAGGGGGATGGAAAAGGAGTTTTTCTTTTCTTTTTTCATTAAAAAAAGAAGAAAAACTTATATTAATTTGAGAAGAATTACCACACAAGTGCTGGGAGTGTAGAGCAAGAGTTGCATGGAGATCGGGACGCAAAACGTTTGGGAAGACTTACACACTAAGAGAGCTTTCGCACAACAGACTCATACACATAAAATCAAATGCCTGTGCCTCAGTAAATAACAAGCACTCTATGTAACCACTTTCAATCAATATTATGCATGTTAAATCTGAAAATATTAAGAATCTATTGTGTCTTTGTGTCATATTTTCTATATTCCATAAATTTTATACATATAAATATATAATTATGCTTTTGTACTCACACATTTCTCCATAAAAACTCATAATTGTCAAAGAAAAAATAAAGTTCTATAAGAAAACTCAAACCTGAGGATGGAGTGATGGGAACTCCAACTTCTAGTCAGTGGACCAGAAGCGCAGGGAAAAACAATCTGGGGCTTGTGGCTGCCATCAGAAGCGAGGGGCAGTCTTGTAGGACTGAGCCCCTAAAGTGTGGAATCTGATGCTATCTACAGGTAGATAATATGAGAATTAAACTGAATTAGAGGATGCCAAGTGGTGTCCACTGCAGAACTGACTGCTTGCTTCCTAGCAGGGAGAAATCCCCACACATTATTGAAGTGAGAATTTTAAAAATTAGCAATGTTAGGTCCTCACTCTTGATCCAAATCAATCAGAATTTCTGGCACAAGCCTGGGCATTGGTATGTTTAAAATTTTCCTTGGTGACTGTTACCGAAGCGTTCTGTGTTGTGAATGCAGAGTAGGAGAAACTCAGTTTGTTTTTTCTACCCAGTATGTGTTTAAACAGGCTCTCACAAATTCCTAACGACCCCTCCACCTACCAACAACCAAATAAAACCCAATTCCTCAGCCTGCTATTCAAGACTCTAAATAATAAAGTCCCATATGCTCTTTCCAGTCACAGCAGTCCCCTCTTGTTACACACATGCTACCCTAAGTCAGTGTCCCTTCCTGGTTCTTATAACAGTTTTCTGCTACTAGTTTGCTCTTACTAATCCCTCTGGCTGGAAGACACTTCTGCTTTCAAATGGCCCTTGTGAAAACCTATCCAATATTCAAAATTTCAAGTACTACCTCTCTCTGTCACAAAGCTTCTTCTGATCCCCTAATTGAACAAAATAATTGCACAAGGTAAAGTATTATGTCGAGGGTGGGGAGAGAGACAAAAGACAGGTCTTCTTCCAAATTGTCATAGTATATAGCATCCTTTTATTATAATTCTCATGATCTCTGGTATAGGATAGTACTATCCTGATCCTCTCCATGAGATTTACATAATCATTAAAGACAGATACTGTTTCCTATTCATTTTGTACCCCCTAACAAATGAGGCATGTGTCTTTTAGTAAGTATAAACGCTAAATTTGTTTAGCTGAACTGAAAGTCAAATATTAATTATTTTTAAGTTATTCACTGATATTCCCAAGCCTCAGTTTCCTTCCATTATAAATGCTTGCATTTATTCATTTACTCACTCACTAAAACATATGCAACTAACAAGCAATGTGCCAGGTAATGAGAATAAAAAATGAATAAGACACAATCTTTGCACCCAAAGAGTTTAGAGTCTAGTGAAGCAGGACACAAATTATGATAACATACCATAATGTGGTAAGTAAATTATTCAAAATATGTGCATGCTTAAGCCATCTTGGGGGTAGGAGAGCAGTGGCAGTGTTTAGGAAATGATTTCTAAAAAAGTGACAAGTGAGGTATATAGTATTTGCCAAGGTGAAGAGGAATAAAAAGAATATCTCAGGTCAAGAAGACAAAAAGAATGATGCCACAAAACCAAGTACAACATGTAGGGGAAAAAACTAAGCACACTTCTGTATTCTTCCAGTGGAGAATAAAATAAAGAATGATAAAGAGCTGAGGAGGGAGGCCAATAAGATCACTGCATGCCATAACAGGCACCTGAACTTAATCCCCTGGGCCAAAAAAAAGCTATTAAAGGGTTTAAAGCAGGGTTGGAACGTGGTAAGACTTGCTTTCACTGCACTGGTTATATGGACCATTTGACAGGGACAACACTAGAGGCAGACCAGTTAGCAGTTGTTAGAGTGGTTTAAGAGTGAGATAAGGAGGACTGGACAGTGGACAAAGGAAAGGAGAAGATAACCTAGAGAAATGTTCCAAACTTTTCTGATCTATCATATCATGGAACTCACAGTTCAATCTCAAAAACTAGTGATAGTATATATGAAATACTCTAATTCCTGAAACATGACTGTAGCTCAATAAATTATTAACATAGCCATTATTACTACTAAAAGATAAGTCCATAAAAATAATTAATTAAATAAAATAAACTATCATTGCCACTTAAGTAAAAACAGTTGAACGTTACCAAAAACATGGCTGAGGACTTTAGTCTCCCCCAAATCTCCATTTTCAACCAATTTTTAATATTACCTATAATTAATAATCAGAATACAGACATTAAAAAATTAAGTTAATGGCAAAGTCAAAACCTGTATTAAACTTCATCTGATAGATGATATTTACCTATAAAAAATAGCTGTTTTAGGACTAATTTGTTTTCTACTTTCAAAATACCTAATTTTTATACTACTGGGTTTTTTTATACTACTGGTTTTATAATAATTGTGTTTTAAAAATTTAGTAACAAAAAAGATAAGAATTTTTGAATTAAAAAATAGTCAACAATTTGAATTAATTATAATAGCTAAAATCCAGT
>CAUYRT010066061.1:0-12295 GCA_963574885.1 Lepilemur ruficaudatus
ATATATATTTAGTTGGCCAATTAATTTCTTTCTATTATTAGTAGAGACGGGGTCTCGCTCTTGCTCAGGCTGGTTTCGAACTCCTGACCTTGAGCAATCCGCCCGCCTCAGCCTCCCAGAGTGCTAGGATTACAGGCGTGAGCCACCACGCCCGGCCTCAAGTAAAACTTTTTTAATAGATTTACTGTAGCCTAAGTGTACAGTGTTTATAAAGTCTACAGTGGTACACAGTAATGTCCTAGGCCTTCGACATTCATTCACCACTCACTGACTCACACAGAGCAAGTTCTAGGCCTCCAAGCTGCACTCATGGTAAGTGCCCTACAAAGCTGTACCATTTTTTATCTTTTATACTGTATTTTTACTGTAACTTTTCTATGTTTAGACATATTTAGATACACAAACACTTATCCGTGTGTTGTAACTGCCTACAGAAGCAATAGGCTATTGCATGTATCCTAGGTATATAGTAGGCTATACCATCTCAGTTTGTATAAGTACACTCTATGATGTTTACTCAAAGACAAAATCACCTAATGATGCATTTCTCTGAACACAGTCATCAAGCAAGACTATGCATTTAAAAACTTTTGGTTAATCATATTCTTCTGTAAGTTTTTTCTCATAATTTTTTTTTTGAGACAGGGTCTTGCTCTGTTGCCCAGGCTAGAGTGCAGTAGCATCATCATAGTTCACTGCAACTTCAAAATCCTGGGCTCAAGCAATCTCCCAAGCAGCTGGGACTATAGGCACACGCCACCATATGTGGCTAACTTTTCTATTTTTTGTAGAGACAGGGTCTTGCTATGTTGCTCAGGCTGGTGGTCACAAACTCCTGGCCTCCAGTGATCCTTCTGCCTCAGCCTCCCAAAGTGCTAGGATTACAGGTGTGAGCCACTGGGCTCATAAATTCTTGTATTTCTCACATTTGCAATTCACCCTACTCCCACAAAACGGAATTCCAATGATATAGGAAGTATAGATAAATGTAATTCCCTTCCTTCCCATATCATGTATAGTTCAAAAAAAATCAAAAATTAGTGGGTAATTGTGTTCATTAGAGGGATTCGCCTTCTTAAATTCTGGAACACAAGTACTCTGGTGCTTTGCTTTATATTTAAAATTGAATAAACTTATCTGACTTTCAGCCTTCCACAGAAAAGTAGAAATGTTTCAGCAGTGCTTCCAACTTTGTAAAGAGAAAAATACCATATTTCAAATTCAAATTTAAGCCATCAGAAAAAAATGACTAAGATTTTAAAACTTACCATTTTTCAAGAAACAATCTTATAAAAGACCTCTAGGTGGGGCTGTAATTTCACAGATACAAGCTCTCAGAATTGTCAGCAATTTACATAGCCATTTTTGGCATTAAACTGTGTGTAATTCTGAAATCATGATCTTGATGATTTTTTTTTTTATTTTTTTAACTTGGTATATTATGAACATAGTACTTATAACTCAGGTAAAATCCCAGGTGTAGCCGTTTATCTTGTAATAATGCCTTATGCTAAATTATTAAATTAAAATTAGGCATTGAGAATGATAATGATAAATATGTTTATTCCTGGGGTTTTTTTGGTTTTGGTGGGGAGGACCTGGGTTAGCGGAGGTTAGAGGAGAAGAAGAAATCAACCAGGCTGCTATTTACCTGGGCCCAAAATGTTACCGCATCTTCTACATGACTTCCGACCACATCTTCAACTAAAACCAAATCACAGTGCAAAGAAAATTAGAAATTAATCAGTATCATCTAGCTTTTTGCACCCAAAAATAATTTTTAGTGTCAGTACCTTTATTGTAATGTGTATCTTCATCCATTTTGACAATTCCTGAAGAACTAAAACAATTAAGTAACTTGAATTAGGTTATAATAATCCATCCACTAATAATGAATAAACACTAAACCACATAAGGTTCAAATGCTTACATGTATGTTTTGTCCTAAATTATCAAAATTCAAACTCTATTTTAAAAACAACCTCAAAGATATTCCCTTCAATAATTAATTCTTTTGAGTACACTGTAGTATGCAATTTCATCATATATAATCTCTATCCTTAAAATTATCTCTTTAGCCAAACTTTCAGGAATTTACACTGAAATGGATAATTCGTGTACATTTTTATCAGTTACATAAGTCAATATTTTGGAACAATGTGCAAATTCTTTAAAAAAAAATTAATGTCTTCCGGAAAGAGTAGGACTTCCACAATGTAAACAAAGAGAAACACTACAAGTAACAGAACAACCACTTCAGACTGGTAATCAATTTTATATAAAAGGCACAGTGGTTACTACTTTTGAGGAAACCCTGGGATTAAAGACTGCAAAATAAATCAATTTTGCCCATTACTTCAAAAATAATTTTCATTATATAATATCACACTTTACCAATTACAAATTATTTCAAAAGAAATGTCTACTACTATATCGTTTTATCCTTAATACACTAGAATATTGCACCTTCCATTCATAAATGTTGAAGGAAAATTAAAACAAATTTTTTTTAAACACAACTGCCATTTGAGTTGTATTTAACTTACACTATTCTGAGCCTCGGACCTCGTGAAGCACACTTAACTCACGTCTCTTTGGGAACTAGTTACTAAGCGAACTATTTTTCAAGTTGCATATAATTCATGCACAGAAAATAAAAAATAACAAATTTTTCATTAAACTAGAAAGGATCATTTTATTTTTGAAGTTTTTATCTATTTTTGTAATGAAACACTGAAGCCCTAAGGGAAACAATTTTTTTTCTGGTGTGGCAGTCAATGTGTTAAGGACTTTCAAAGACACCACTGTACCAAAGTTCCAAATACTCTCTCAACTACGAAAAGGAAAGTTATTAACTCTTCATTACAGAAAAAAAAATTTTTTAACTTTAGTCTTTCGTTACAGCTTAAAATTTTTTTTCGTATACCAAAGCTCAGACTCCACCACTACACAATATATACATGCAACAGAATTCAACTTGTACCCTCTAAATCTATTAAAATTTTAAAAAGGAAAGAAAAAAGAAAAAAAGTTCAAATACATTAAGTGGCATCAAAACATCTTCAAAACAAGGATTCTTTAATACTGGTCAAAAGTAGTTTTTAAATTCAGTCGACCAAAAAGTTGTAAAAACAAATTGGAATCTGTTTAAGGAAATTATATATTTCTCTGGGAGACATTCTAAGTCTTAAACTTAGTAAAAATGAAAATGTTTACTTTGGAAATCCCGTCACACATTCCAAGAAGCTACTTCAATAGTTTTAAGATCTTATTTTAAAATGACTTGCCCTGATGATTATGAAGGAACCGATGCTGTACCCACTTTCTGCAAACCTGGATCACCAAAGGGAACGACCAAATCTCCACTTAAAGACGAGAATTTGTAAGAAATAGGTAAGAGAGCTCCTTGACACTTGCTTTATAGGGGATTTTGAAGTCTAAATTGCACACAATTTGCAGGAAGGAGACGAGAGAATTCCAACCCAGAGCAGGCCTGTGTGTCTTCACCAAAATCACTCAGACCTGAGTTATTTGCAAGCCCGTTTTGCCTCCTGGCAGGTGGTGGCGGCTCAAAGAGGGTGGAAGGCCAGGAAATGGGCCTCATCCCAGACTTGGAGACCTAAACGCAAACAGTGACAAAAATACAGTCCTTGAAGCGGCCACCATCGTACCTAGTACAAGGACTACTACTGACCTCACACTTTCCGCCACCGACTCTTTAGAAAAGAGCCCCCGGCCCCACATGGCAGGCCTCAGCCCTCCGCCAGCCACCGCGGCTCGCCCTCCGCCCGCCGTCGCGCACGTGCGGAAGCTTACCGCGCATGCTTCGAGCGCTGGGGCCCCACACTGCGCTTGCGCACACGGCGTTCCGCCATCTTCCGGGTTTGGCGTGCGGGAGCCGCACCCGATTCACGTGGTTGCCAAGGCCTCGGGCCTAGGAAGAGGCGAGGAGGGCTAGCGCTCGCTGCTACCGACCCTCACGCGGGGAGCAGCGCACTGAGGCTGCGCACTGGGGATTTATGGGCAGGGGGTGTTCTCCACACCTGCAGGCCAATGACAGGTTCTTCAAAGCTTCCCGCAATGACGTAAGACGGCGACGTGAGGTTTCTCGATGTTTCATAATTTGTTCACACAGATTTAAATTTTAAAAACGCCCAAGTTAGAAGAATCTCAACATTCTTTTTACACCACGGAAAGGAGAAAATGACTTTGGTAAGCGAAGAATGTGTTTTTCAGATTAGTAGCTTTTCTTAACCCATCTTAGCATCCGTGGCTCTCTCTAGTGTTGCAGCTTTTTTCACATTATTAAGGGGGGAAATGTAGCTTTGCTGTCTCGTTGTATCTAGGTACTACACTTTGTGGCAAAACTTGCTCAACAATTGAAAATTGCCTCCAGTTAATTTTTAACAGCTTGACTGAGGTACGATTAATATACAATAAACTGCAGATATCAAAAGTGCACAATATGTTAAAAGTCAACATATGTATATAATACCGTTGAAATCACTCCCACAATCAAGGTGAACTTTTCCATCACCCCCAAAAGGTTTCCTTATGCCCATTTATAATATCTGGTTTCCCGGAGAAGACAGTATTTGTGAAGAGAAGAAAGAAAGAAAAAGAAAAAAAAAAAAGAAACAACATAATATCTGGTTCCCCCCCACCTACCTTTCTGCTTTCGGTCCCCATACATTAGTTTGCATTTCTAGATTTTAACATTAATAGAATTAAACGGTGTGAACATTTTACCTGATTTATTTTAAATAGCGCAATTATTTTGAGATTCATCCATTTTGTCCCATATATCAATAGTTTGTTGTGTTTTATTGCTGTTACTATTCCATTGCATGAATATAACACAATTTGTTTATCTTTTGATAGACATTTGGATTGTTTCTAGTTTGCAGTTGTTTCAGATAAAGCTGCTGTTGTGTGCAAGTCTTTGTATGGACACATGTTTGCATTTCTCTTGAGTTAATACCTAGGAGTAGAATGGCGAGATCACAGAGTTGTGTGTGTTTATGAAACTGCCAGACTGTTTACAAAGTATCTGTACTATTGTATTAATATATTCTCACCACCAGGGTTTAAGAGTTAGAGTTGCTCTATATCCTCACCCTCCCTTGATATGGTCAGTGTTTAGATGTTATGTATAGTGGTATCTCCTTGTGGTTTTAATTTGCATTTATTTCCTTATTGACTAAAAAGGTTGAGCATCTTTTCATGTATTTATTTTCCACCCATATATCTTCTTAGGTGAGGTATCTGTTCAAACTTTTTGCCATTTTCTAACTGGATTGTTTTCTTGAGTTTTGACAGTTCTTTATATACTATGGATACAACTCCTTTAGATTTGCAAATATTGCCTCCCAGTCTATAGCTGTCTTTTTCTCTAACTAAAAAGGCTATTTCAAAGAGCAAAGGTTCTTAATTTCAATGCAGTCCAATTTATCAGTTTTGCCATATGGATTACGCTTTTTTTTTTTTTTGACAGAGTTTTGTTCTGTCACCCCAGCACCGTGGCACTAGGGTCCAGTGGTGTCATCGTAGCTCACTGCAACCTCAAACTCCTGAGCTCAAGCGATCTTCCTGCCTCAGCCTCACGAGTAGCTGTGACTGCAGACACACAACACCACACCCCGCTAATTTTTTCTGTTTTTAGTAGAGACAGGGTCTTGCTCTTGCTCAGGACTCAGGCTGGTCTCCAACTCCTGAGCTCAAATGATCCTTCCACCTTGGTTTTCCAGAGTGCTAGGATTACAAGCATGAGGTGCCACGCCCAGCTGGATTATGCTTTTTTGTAGTATCTAAGAAATCTCTAACCTACTTCACAAAAGTTTTCTTCTACATTTTCTTCTAGAAGTTTTACATGTTTGGGCTCTATATTTAGATTTATAATCTTTTTGAGTTAATTTCTTATAAGATGTGAAACATGAGTCAAAGTTCATTTTTTTTTGCATATGGATATCCTATTTTTCCAGCACCATTTGTTGAAAACATTATCATTTCTCTATTGAATTGTCCTTACACCACTTTCAAAGATTAATTGACCATATATGTGCAAGTCTATTTCTAGATCCCGTTACATTGATCTATTTGTTTTCTTTAGACTAATACCACACTGCATTGATTACTGTAGTTTATATTAAGTTTTAAAGACAGATACTGTAAGCCTTTCAGCATTATTCTTTTTCAATGTTGTATTAGCTTTGAAGTTCTGTGTGAATTATAGAATCAATTGATCAATGTCTGCACGCACACACACAGCCTGCTGAGATTTTCATTGGGATTACATTGAATCTATACATCAATTTGAGAAGAATTGACATCTTAATTATGTTGAGTCTTCTGATCCATGAACACAGTATATATCTCCGCTTATTTACGTCTTCTGTTTCCCTGAACAATGTTTGTGCTTTTCAATATAAAAGTTTTACCCATCTTTATCTGATTTATACCTAAGGATTTCAATTTTTTATGCTATTGTAAATGGTATTGTTTTCTTAATTTCAATTTCTGATTGTTTAGTTGCTAGTATATAGAAATATACTTTTTAAATATTGGTCATGTTTAAATGTTTTGAAAATTCACCTATTTCTAGTGACAGCTTTTTTATACATTGAACAGAATTATCAACATAGATGATCATGTCATGCAAATAAAAACTGTTTTACTTTCTCCTTTCCAATCTTTTTTTTCTTTTTTACCTTGCCTTTTTACCTTGAAATGGCTAGATCCTCCAGTATAATGTTGAGTAGAGGTGCTCAGAGAAGATACCCTTCCCATGTTCCTAATCTCAGGAGGAAAGGATTTTCCTTTCACCGTTAAGTATGATGTTAGCTGTGGGGTTTTAGTAGATCCCCTTTAACAGACTGAAGAAGTTACCTTTTATTCCTAGCTTGCTAAGAGTTTTTATCATGAATGTATGTTGAATTTTGTCAAATACTTACTTTTACAAAAAGTATCTTTTGTCAGATACTTCTTAATCATCTATTAAGATGATCATGTGGTTCTTTTTTATCTTGTCAATATGATGAATTACTTTGATTAATTTTCAAATGTTAAACCAACCTGCATTTCTGGGATAAAACGTAATTGGTCATAATGTATTATCCTTTTGATATATTCTTGTATTACATTTGCTAAAATTGTTAAGAATTTTTGCACTTATGTTCAAGAGGAATATTTGTCTGAAATTTTCTTTTCTTGTAATGTCCTTGGCTGGTTTTGATATCAGAGTAATGCTTTCCACATAGAGTAAATTGTAAAGAAAACCCACCTTCAATTTTCTGGAAAAGTCTTATAGAATTGATATTCTTTGCTCCTTTAATGTTTAGTAAAATTCATGATGTAGCCATCTCACCCTGGAATTTTCTTTGTCGTAAGGTTTTTAACAGCAAAGTCATACAGGGCGAATCAGTTTATCTATTTATTAATATTACTGAGTGAGTTTGATAGTTTTTGTAAAATTTTTAAACTTTATTTTTTCCTGATACCTCAACATCTCCACAGGCTGTGAGCACCCTGCCGAAGGAACCAGGTATACCAATGTGATGAGGCTAGTTCCTGCCACAAGTTCCCCTTCTTGCCCTCCCCTGATTGTGACCTAGTGACATTCAAAAGCACCAATGAAATCTCCTCACATCTTTTGCTTGTGTACTCTGCTCTAACTCCAGGAAAGGTTCTCCTTCAAGGATCCTCACTCTCACTCAGCTCCCCACCTACTTGACTGAGCCTGCTCCCCTGGCATTCACTCCTTCCAAATAGCCCCCTGTGTGGCACGCCATGCATCCTTTTTCTAGGACCTATGAGTATAATAAATCCTTTAATTTCATGTGCTTCTCTGTAATTTCCATGGTCATATTGGAATGATCCTTAAAGATCTCACAAGGGGGACTGACTTCCATGTTTACAACACAGTGTTTTTCAAGGAATTTGTCCATTTCATCTAAATTGTCAAAATAATTGGCATAAATCTATTTATAATATTCTCTTAGTATCCTTTCAGTATCTGTAGAACCTATAGTGATGTCACCACTCTCATTCCTAAAATGGGTAATCTGGTCTTCTCTCTCTCTCTGATTAGTCAGGCTACAGGTTTATCAATTTTATTGGTTTTCTGAAAAAACCAGCATTGGGTTTTATTGATTTCTTCTGTTGCTATTCTATTTCAACTTATGCTCTGGTCTTTATTATTTTCCTTTTTCCATTTATTTTAGTTTTCACTTACTCTTATTTTTCTAGTTCTTTAAGTAAAGGCTGGGGTCACTGATTTGAGATCTTCTTTACTGACACAGGCAGTTGGTACTGTAAATTTCTGAGAACTGCTTCAGTTGCATCTCACAAATATTGTGTTTTCATTGTCATTCAATTAAAAATACTTTCATTCCCCCCCCTTTTTTTTGAGCCATGAGTTATTTGCACATATTACATACTTCTCAAATATTTGGAGATTTTGAGATATGTAGCTGATTTCTAATTTAATTCCATTGTGGTCAGGGGATATACTTTATGATCTGAATCATCTTAAAAGTTTTGAAATTTGTCTTATGGCCTAAAATATGGTCAATCTTAGTAAACATTCTATTTGCACTAATAAAAATAATATGTATTCTCTTGTTACTGGTTTGAGTGTTCTATAAATGTCAATTAGTTCAAGTTGGTTAATAATGTGGTTTAAGTCTTCTACATAACCTATTGGTCAAGGGAGGCCCCTAGGTCACTAACTCTGTCCTGCAGCATCTAAGAAGGCCTGGGGCAAGAAGCAAGAGCTATCAGTGTAGGCCCAAGGGTTATGCCAGCTTCAGAGTGTATCTATCCCAATTATATATACTTAGGGACTGTAGAAATAAAGCATGAGACCAGACTCATTTTACCCACTGTCAGATGGATTTTGGCCAGGACTCCATTTATCACTGGACTTCCATAAAACTTTACTCTAACCAGTGACCCGCAACGGTCTTTTGGGTACTTTGGGATCCATGTTAGCTCAGACACCGTATCCAATAGTCTTTTGTTGAAAAATCTTGAGTATTCCTCTTTATCCACTGCATAGTTGCCCTGGTAAATGATGGTATATCACTGCCCCTTTGAGGAAGGATTAGGGGGATATTTATCAAATATATATAAGGATCCTTACTCAAAGGGATCTGGGTTCTCCCTTCCATCATGGGCTCTAGATCTAAACTGCTTTAAATCTCGAAATTGGGTGAGGAACTGTGGTTTTTCATTACCATGATTGATGTCAGCCTTCTTGCCAGTTCTCAATATTTTTTTTAGAGGCAAGGAGAACAGTTATACAAGTCAAATAACATCCTAATCAGCTGTCCTTCTGTCTTGCCCCTTGCAATATCATGAACTTAACCTTATTCATAGATCCATTCCTTGGTGCCCATTAAGTTAATTATGCCCTTTGGGCCTCTGACAGTTAAGTTCCACAACTTGGCCTTCAACATTCCTGCATCCCATCATCTATCTACATTGATAATGCAGAGCCCAGTATCATGGCAGCATCTTCCATCAATTCTAGCCCATAGAGATAAACCACTGCCAACTTCTCGGTTTCTAGTATATTCTTGTCCATTACATTCCATATTGCCCCAGATATGAGTGTCATCTGGGCCTTCCCAGGGAAAAGTTAGGTGGTAGCTTTTCCAGTGTCAAACAACAAATCCATTCTAACATTTCCACTTCCTTGAGCTTTCTGACCCCTTCCTGAATACTATGAGGAAGAATAATTTCTGGCATTTACACCCTATCTTCTTGCAGTGTGTTAGGACCAACTCCAGATATCCTTGCCAGGGCATTAAATCATGTGTCATGAGTACTTCCATGTCACTCTCTCCTATATTCCACCCCAAGCCCATGTCTTGATTCAACACCCTCCAGATCTACTCCCAGACATGCTTCCTGTGTTCCTGCCAATATATATATATATATTTTTTTTTTTTTGAGACAGAGTCTCACTGTGTTACCCGGGCTAGAGTGCCATGGCGTCAGCCTAGCTCACAGCAACCTCAAACTCCTGGGCTCAAGCGATCCTCCTGCCTCAGCCTCCCGAGTACCTGGGACTATAGGCATGCGCCACCATGCCCAGCTAATTTTTTCTATATATTTTTAGTTGGCCAATTAATTTTTCTATTTTTAGTAGAGACGGGGTCTCGCTCTTGCTCATGCTGGTTTCGAATTCCTGACCTTGAGCGATCCTCCCGCCTCGGCCTCCCAGAGTGCTAGGATTACAGGCGTGAGCCACCACGCCTGGCCCCTGACAATACATTTTAACCAGAATCTGTAGTTCATTCAGAGCAAAACCTATCTTCTTAGAGGAAGGACTGTATTTCCCAACTTGGGGTATGCTGAGATCTAATCCTAGTTATTACTTCAGAGTCAATGAAAAGTAGCAGGGGAAGGTCTTGAGAAGGACAAGTATCACCTTGTGATGCAACTGTCTCAGATAAAGCCTTTGCAGAATCTCAAGGCACGAGCAGGTTATTCTCCGCTAGAAAATAGGAGGATGCTGCTTGAGCCAGCTCAGGAGTTCAAGGAAACCTGAGGGTTCGATTCTCAGGCTCGCCAACACAAATGTCCCCATCCCATGATTTAGGGTTCCTTTCTTTTCCTGTCAATCATTGACTTTGTTGAAGAATATAGAGGCTTTGCATTCAGTCTCCTTTGCAGCCTTGTCACCTTACTATTAGATTTGGACCTGATCATCAACAGTCTGCCCTGCATCTGCAAGAAATGAAAGTTTACTTAAAGAATGCTGCAGAGGGACTCTGGCTTTTACAGCATGACTTAAGTGGCTAACATAAGCCTATGTCATTTTCTTTTTTTAAGGTTTCTAAAGCACTTAATAATAACTAACCAAAACCTCAATCTTTATAATTTCCATTACTCCCATTCCAATGTAATGACACAGCTACTGCATAACCTAATACTTCATCTTTAACCTGCATGTCATCTAAATCCATGGCAGTAACTGATTGAGTTACAGAATCCCATCCTCAGTGATTGCCTTCAAAGGCTGTTTCTGGTACCAACCATCTTATCCTGAGTTTACCCCCTTCCCAAAAGCAAAGCCTAACACAAATGTTCTCATCTGGGAAGTGATCTCAGGGAATGAGAAGGAGGGATGGGGGAGTGGAAAAGGGAAAAAGAGAAAGCTACCATAAGGATGTATTATTGAGTTGGCTACTGCTGTGGGTGTCTGGTGTTAAATGCCATGGGATTTTCTGAGGAACATTATGAAATGCATTTCAGAATTGTCCTCCCAGCAGACAGAAAGGCAGGGCTTCCTTCTTATTATCTACTGGCTTTCAAGGATGGCCCCGAAGTCATTAGCTCCTCCACATCTTTGGGCAGCACATGTATGATACAGTGGGGTTTCAGTGGACATCCCAAGCCACAGCATCAGACGATCCCTGCAAAAGCAAGCAAGAGAGCCATAACATGGGCCCAATATAAGGTGCCATCAAATGGCTTCCACGTGAAGCTGTCAGAAACCTGCTTGGAAGTGTTTCAAAGCAGTACTGGAATAGGAGGTGGGGCCATGAAGATTTAAAGTGGCACATAAGAGGTGCCCGATACAGTTATAGACAATGATAGTTAACAATACAACTTAAAAGTCTGTAGATATCACTAGAAAATAGGTTGTATAATTTTAAAATATTAGTTTTTAATTTGAAAACATAAATTAACATTACAAAGTTTGAAAAATTTAAAAAGTGATTTTAACTTATTTTTTCCTTTTTTTATTTTTTTTTTTTGAGACAGGGTCTCACTCTGTTGCCTGGGCTGGAGTACAGTGGTGTCAGCCTAGCTCACTGCAACCTCAAACTCCTAAGCTCTAGCAATCCTACCACCTCAGCCTCCCGAGTAGCTGAGACTACAGATGCACACCACCATGCAAGACAAATTTACTATTTTGAATGAAAAAGTGGTCCCTATATATTTATTCCAAACCCTTAATAGCATCTTAAATTTTTTAAATAGGCTGAAAAAGTTAAAGATATACTGAAAATATTTACTGTACTTTCAGGTTTTGACTCATAAAAACAATCTCATTTGGTAGGAAAGAGAAAAATATATACAAAGTCATTAATGAGGAATTTCAACAAAAATAATAGAAGGCATTTTCACTTATTTAAATAAATTAGGGAGGAGAGAATTAAAGATGGCGGACGAGTAAAGCCACCAGCCAGAGTGTCTCCGCCAAAAAGACAGATTTTAGAAGAAAGCGGGAGAATTAAGCAAGCAGAGAAGTATACATCGGACGAGGGTCAGAAGGAGGGATACC
>CAUYRT010066063.1:0-11749 GCA_963574885.1 Lepilemur ruficaudatus
TTACCTCACACCATACAAAAATACTAACTCAAAATGCATCATAGCTGTAAATGTAAAAACGAATATGTGAAACCTTAAGAATTCTGGGAGAAAATGTCAGGAAGACCCTGTCAGATATCGGCCTAGGCAAAGAATTTATGAAGACCCCCAAAGCAATCACAGCAGCAACAAAAATAAACAAATGGAACCTGATCAAATTAAAAAGTGTCTGCACAGCCAAAGAAACTATCATTAGAGTGAATAGACAACCTACAGAATGGGAGAAAATATTTGCTTTCTACACATCCGATAAAGGACTGATAACAAGAATCTATATAGAACTTAAGAAAATCAACAAGAAAAAATCAAACAACCCCATCAATAAATGGGCAAAGGTCATGAACAGAAACTTTTCAAAAGAAGATAGACTAATGGCCAGCAAACATATAAAGAAGTGCTCAACATCTCTAATCATTAGAGAATTGCAAATCAAAACTATAATGAGATATCACCTAACTCCAGTGAGGATGGCCCTTATCAAAAAGTCCCAAAGCAACAAATGCTGGTGTGGATGTGGAGAGATTGGAACACTCTTACACTGCTGCTGGGACCACAAATTAGTACAACCTCTGTGGAAAGTAATTTGGAGATACCTCAAAAAGCTAAAAATAGAAATACCATTTCATCCAGCAATCCCACTACTAGGCATCTATCCAAAGGAAAAAAAGACATTCTATAATAAAGATATCTGCACTCGAATGTTTATAGTAGCACAATTTACAATTGCAAAGATGTGGAAACAACCCAAGTGCCCATCAACATATGAGTGGATTAATAAAATGTGGTATATGTATACCATGGAATACTACTCAACTACAGAAAACAATCGTGAATTTTCACTTCTTGTACTATCCTGGATAGAGATTGAGCCCATCCTTCAAAGTGAGGTATCACAAGGATGAAAAAGCATGTACCATATGTACTTTCCATCAAATTGTTACTAACTGACCAATGCTAAGGTGCTCACATGGTAGTAATACTCATTGGGTGCTGGTCAGGGGTGTGCGGGGGGAGTAAACCCACAACTAATGGAAGCGGAATGCACTGTGTGGGGGAGGGACATGCTTGTAGCCTGGCTTGGGCGGGGCAAATGCATTACATGTAACCAAAATATTTGTACTCCCACAAAATCCTGAATAAATAAAAAAAAATAGAAAATTAAAAAAAAACCTAATACAATAAAACAAAGACAGTGTTTGCCACTTTGGGCTAAGCAAAGATTTCTAAGATAGGGCACAAAAAGTATAAACAATAAAAGAACTGGTAAGTTGAATTGAATTTCATTAAAAATTGAAAAGGTAAGCCATAGACAGAGATAAAAGATTTATGAAACATATGTCTAATGAAGGAATACACTTAGAATGTATAAATATTTATTAAAAGTTAATAATATGACAAAGCACTGTATTGAAAAGAAGGACAAAAGATTTGAACATTTTATAGATGAACATATATTTTCATGGCAAAAAAGCACATGAAAACGTCATTAGTCATCAGGGAAATTTTAAATAATACCACAATGAAATACCACATTGTACCCATTTGAATGGTTAAAATTGAAAAGCCCAACAATATCAAGTATTAGCCGGTGTATAAAGCCACTGGAATGCTCACACACTACTGGTAAGAATGTAAAATGCTACACTTTGGAAAACAGTTTGGTGGTATCTCATAAAGTTAAATGCATACTTACTATATAATCTAGCAGTTACACTTCTATGTATTTATCAAGAAATATCAAAACTAATGTACACAGAAAGAATTGTACAGGAGTATTCTCAGCAGTTTTACTGATAGTAGCTCCAAACTGGGAATTCAAATATGCAAGAACAAAGTAAATAAATAAAGACAATGTAGTATATCTATATGCTATTGAGAAATAGAAAGGAACATGCAACTGATAATGATCAACATGAATTAATCTCTGAAGTATTATGTAGAATGAAAAATCAGATACTAAAAACCACATATCACACAGTTAATTTATATAATATTCCAAAAAAGACAAACAAACAGAATGTGACAACGAACAGCTCAGTGTATGACTGGGGGAAGAATAAGTGGGAATTTATTGCAAAGGGGCAGGCAAGGACTTTTGGAGTTGTGAAACTATTTTCTAATTTGATTTTGATTGTGGTTAATTGGGTGTGTGTGTGTATATACATACATATGTCAAAACTCATTAAACTAAACAATTAAATAGGTGCACTTTATTATGTATAACTTATACCTCTATAAAGTTGATTAAATAAAGACAAAATGTATCCTAAAGGAAGATAAAATATACAGTTTACTTTGATTACAATTATTACCATAATTATTTTACTATCCTGAGCTTTCTTGGCAAGAAATAGCTGGTGAGGTTGTATTTATGTGATTGATTTGTTGCTTTTACATGTTGGTAAAATTTGGTATATATTTAGAAAGCACATGAAAGCACGAAATTGTAAAGGGAACTTCTAGTACAATTTCTTCTGTAGGAAAAGAATGTATAGTGCTAGATCTCAGTTTAGTTCAAGTTACTCATATATAAGTATAGATGTGAACATAGATATAGAAATAGAAGTATGAATTATGGGCTGTTTCACTCAGTCAGGGAAGATGGTTAAAAATGAAGAGCTTAATTGAAAGCTAGTAACATACATGCCACGCCATAGTGCTCCAAGGGTAATCTAAGCAGTTCTTAAGTTTAATACTCAATTAACTCTCACACTACTCCTGGCAAGAATTATGAACTCAATTTAAGGGAAAATGGAAGGGAAAGACAAATGAACTTCCCAGCTGCCCAAGGCTTTACTAGTGTCCGCCAGATCTTAGAATACTTAATTCTGCTGGGACCTCTTGACTTAGTGCCGGTTGCAAAAGTATTAAAGATATTAAGCAAATAATTTGAAGAAGTAGATAATGAAGAGTAGATTCTCCTCTTGAAAAAAAAAAACTCTGATTCATTATACATTTAGAAAACTTGGTTTCATTTAAAAAGTACTATTCTGATCAAAAAAAGAGGTCTTTTAAAAATAGCATATAATGGAGTATCTGGGGATGATTGAAGAAGTAGAATGTAGAGTAATCAGTAGCTTCAAAGGAAGAATTTAAGGAGGGCATCCAATTATTTTTGAGCTCTTGCAGAATTTAGAGAACAAGAGGTAAACTCAAAATTGTAGGTTGAAACTGGAGAGGATTGATGGAGTGGAGCGGCTGTTTGCCTGTTATCTTGCCTTCTTCTCACGCTCAGAAGCCAATTAAGAACTAAGACCACTGGATTATATCTGTTGGCAGTGACATCAGAGAAACATGTTTGGAGAAGATTCTGGTAATTATCTCTGTTTCTTGCAAAAGAAACATTGTGTCATTGGTCCCTCACTGTAGTTCAGGCAATGCCAGCCATGCCAATATTGTCCATTTTTGGAACAAGTGTATGGAGGAAAATCCAAGCTAAATAAGCTCACCTAGGGGATTGTCTTTTCTAGAGCAGACTTAATGACTTCCTGGTGCTTCTAGAACACACAGATTTACTTCAGTGTTCTTTGCATCAATACCAACTGTATTTGTTTTCTATTGCTACTGTAATAAATCATCACAAGCTTAGTAGTGATTAAAACAATGCAATTAATTACCTTACAGTTCTGGAGCTCTCCACTTCATTATGTTCCCATATAAACATAGGATAATTAACAAATATTTATTGATGCCCTACTATGTGCCTAACATTATGTTAAGCAGTCTAGTAAACAAAACAGGTAAACATCCCTTCCCTTGTGGCGCTTATCTTCTAGCTGTTTATATTTTTAGTAGTGAAATCAAAATTCTGGCATACTCTGCATTCACTAGTAGAAGAAAAACAAGACACACTTGAGGTTTTCATGAGACGTATTACTTGCAATTGGTTATGTGTTTCTAATTCTAAAAATTCTAGTTAGATGTAGAAGCATTGGTTCCTTTGTTTTTTAATAAAATTAAAGTGGAATATGGATGATGGATAAAAATAACCCTGAAATTTAGTGTAGAATCATAAAAATAGATGCACTGTAAATTTCAGAATACTAAACTTTGCTTTCCCATTGATTCTGTTATTAAAAAGGCAGTGTAGTTCGGGCATGGTGATTCACACCTGTAATCCTAGCACTCTGGGAGGCCGAGGCAGGTGGATCGCTCAGGGTCAGGAGTTCGAGACCAGTCTCAGCAAGAGCGAGACCCCGTCTCTACTAAAAATAGAAAGAAATTATCTGGGCAACTAAAAATATTTATATAGAAAAAATTAGCTGGGCATGGTGACGCATGCCTGTAGTCCCAGCTATAAGGAGGCTGAGTCAGTAGGATTACTTGAGCCCAGGAGTTTGAGGTTGCTGTGAGCTGGCTGATGCCATGGTACTCTAGCCCGAGCAACAGAACCAGACTCTGTCTCAAAAAAAAAAAAAAAAAAAAAAAGGCAGTGTATTACTCTGGCGTTGAGTTGGTGGTAGATAGAAGTGGGTAAAGAGTAATGAGTGTATACTGTACAGGAAATAGGGTCAAGGCCTCAAGGTATGGGTATAGGAGGATTTGGGCCTGAAGTCTAAGAGGAGGATTTCGGTAGTAGCAGCTGTTGGATTCTCCCTTGCTGCTTTGACTCTTGTTTCATTCCCAATAATGAAACATTTCTTGCCTGATATCTTGCCATAGGCCACAGGCCTGATACAAAGTTGTGAAACTGGGAAGTTTTTATATGGAATTGACACTTATTACATAAGTCCTGAGATAGATTTTGGCCTCACCATTTTCTAACATGTCTAAAACATACATTGGGTATATTTCTCATTTTCAAGACAATTGGTGCTTATAGCTATTTTTTTCATGAATTTCTAACTTTATAAAATTTCCTTCTTTGACAATAAGGAAAGTTCTAGTACCAAGGATTCACGAGGTCCTGAAAAATTGCAAAGTATTTTAACTGCAAATTATTCAGCTTTTAAAAATATGCAGTGACATAGGAGGTACATGTCTAGGGAAGTAGTCACATCACAAAGAGTGTGTAATATTCGCCCACCACCTCATTTTCTTTTATTTCATTCTTACGTTTGCCAGACATTTATAGAGATTCTATCATTTATAAACTTCTGGACTCATTTCTAGGTATTTAAAGATAAAAAACGAATTATTTCAGCTGTTCCACTGTAGTTGTTGGGCATGACTTATACAATATAGTTTAATTTCCACTCATTGACATCTTAGATATTATCATGGCTGCCCACTCAAAACAGAAGTAATTTAAGAAGGTCATTCATGGTTTTGAGTTCCTTGTAGCGGCAAATGACCACTTAAACATTTGGTACTTTAACTTCCCTCGGTCAGGTTGGTAAACAATGCCTAAGGCTTGGGGAGCCAATTCACAAATAGCATTCAATACCCCATGCCATGACACTGCAACCTCCTTATCACTGCCATTTTTTAAGAGAGGAAGTTGTTGCATAGGACACTACATGACAGCAGGAAATCACATTCAGTTTTTTGTTGTTGGTTTGTTGTGGGATAGTTTTTTGTTGTTATTGCTGTTTCATTTGTATATTTTCCTTGTCTATAACATACACCTTATTATATAGTTGATGGTTGATAAATATTGAGGATATGGGTAGAGAAATGAGGTTGAGAGATTGTGAATTCTTCTTGTCCTCAGATAATGCAGCTCTGGATATAGGTTGCATTGAGATGTGGGTTAAGAACATCAAATTCTAACAACTCAGAATTTTAGGGGACAGGAGATTCCTTTTCTCCACTGGCTCAATGATCTTTGTGCTACAGTGCAGTACTTGTCCAAGGACCTTGGCACTGATGTAAGAGGTAGAAGATGCCCTGCCTCGGTGAGGAATATTGCTTGATGCATATGGGGCATTTGGTTAAGTTGCTCTTAAATGAAGCAATACATTGGGCATTGCGATTTATTGAGCCCCTTCAAAATTTAGGATTGAAAAAGGTCAAACTGTGTCTCCCTGCCAGAATGTAAGCTGCACAGGGCAAGAACGTTTTTCTGTTTTTTTTCCATTAGTGCATCCTGAGAAACTACAACAGTTCCTGGTACATATTTGCTACTCAATTCGTAATACTTAAATGTCAAATATAAACTAGTGTTAGGGGCAGGGTGAGGGGCAGGAGGCAAGCAACTAAACATGCCAATTTAGTTCTGAAGGAGAAAAATAAGTGGTTGTCTATATCTGTGATCCCCAATCCCCTGGTGGCAAACCGGTACCAATCCGTGGTCTGTTAGGAACGGAGCAGCACAGCAGGAGGTGAGCTGCGGGTGACTGAGCAAAGCTTCATCTATATTTACAGCTGCTCCCCATTGCTTGCATCACCACCTGAGCTCTGCTCCACTGCCCGTGGGAAAATTGTCTTCCATGAAATTAGTCCCTGGTGCCAAAAAGGTTGGGGATGGCTGGTCTGTATCATCTTGTTTATTTCCTTTTTTAATGACTGCTGAATTATTTTTTTTAAATTTCCATTCACAATTTTTTATTGTATCTTCTAGATGATCATATTTCAGTCTTATTGTCTTCAATGCATAACAGTTAATTGAGATAAGTATTTAACAGTTTATGAGATAAAATGGATGCAGAGCCTGATATTCAAAGTGCTCTGCAATCTAGCATCCATATTGCTTTTTCAGATTTTCTTTGATTTCCCCTTAACAGAGCCTACCTATTTCAGAGAGAATTATTGACCACCAGCTGCGTAAGTGCACCTTTGATTTATCCCAGCCTTCTTTGCAGTTAGTTATGCCAGGTCATGTGATCACTTTTGCCCAGTGACCTGTGACCTGTGAGCCAAATACTCCAGATAACATAGCTACAATAAGGAAGAAGGTAGCATGAACTGCTTCAGACTTGATATGAGTGACAAATAAAGCTTTATTGTATTGTCATTGAGGTTTCCATCTTTTTTGTTGCAGTGTATTTACCCTGCTCTAAATAACATCCATTATCAAGCTAGGCTGTCAATCTCAGGGCACCCACTCTTCCACATCTCTTTAATCAGACACTTTCTTCTTCTTTAAGGGCCAAGTCCAATCTCACTAGTTCTGAGAAAACTTCCCTAATCATATCATATCAAAGAAAAGGATTGACCTACTTTCCATCTGATGAGTATTATATTTATTTGACATTTACTATCTGTAGCCTAGATTTTTGTTTGGATAACTGTTTGCCTCTTTGAGTGTTTATGTAGATTTTCTGCCAGCTACATTACATGCTTTTGCATCTTAAGCTACTGTGTGACTCCTGTGTTACATAAGACATGCTAAGTAAAGTTAGCAATTGATTCCTGTAAATTGGAAATAATAATTTTTATTAGAAATGTACAACATGTCAAGGCCAAGTGAAAGTCAGATGTTTTTCTTACACAGCTTTTCAAAATAGAAATTGCTTCTATTTAAAGCTACTTTTATTACAGTTTTAATGTTCCCCCATTCAAGTAAATTGAAAATGATATAAGAAATTATGCAAAATGGTGAAAAATAGCATTAGTCATTGCTTTCCTATATGTGATTCAGTGAGTAATTTAAATGATAATCTAGTGGTAGTCTCTAGGGAAAATTGAATATCTGCAGTGATACTCAAACTAGAAAAAGAAATAACACATCTCAACCATAAATTTTCAAGTGTTGTAGTCATTCCCAAATTCGCCACCATGGGTGTAAAACTTCTGCCAGCGATTTTGGCAGTGAAATGATTTCCAAAGTTTGCTTTACCCATCTTCATTTCAGATGTAATTCAGCAATCAACCCATATACCTTTCCAAGGACACTTTAAGGAACAGGATTATCTAGCATACTGGAGCAAGCTCATCTCATAAGCTAATGGACAAAAAGATTGAAAATTACTAACATTAAAGTGAGCTATTTTCCCTAGATTCTAATTTGAGGATACTAAACCCTTTTGAACTTATCAGTTTCTATTTATGAGATCAGCGAATTTTGCTTCCAGTATAACCTGACTCTTTCATACAAATTATTAATAAGTTGATGTGAATCTTTTTTTTAAAAAAATTTTCTTTTCTGAATAGATTAGAAGTCTTCAAGCTGACCCATCAGGGAGCCTGCTTATTGGGGCAGGCACAGATGCAGCTAGTTGAAAGGGAAAAGGGATGCTCCTCTTTTGATCCATGTGCCTACCCCTTTGGGTTAAGTCTCTGAAGATTAGACCATATTTTATTTCTCACCATTACACCTTGTGGTTTTGTATAATGAGCCTGACAGAACACTGATACAATCCTGTGATAGCCCTGCCAAGGTCTATTTGTTCTTGACCAGTGTGAAGCCTTGCCTCAAGTATATTGTAAAATATTAATCCTTTTTCAAATAAATAGTAGAAACTATGTCAACTGGAAATTTACTCCATTATAAACTCTTGTTCTGGAAAGTCATGTGGAAGTCACACTTTACTTCGAATGTACTAGGGAAGTTATCTATGTGGACAGCCCATGGGCTTTCAGAGCATTAATTGCTGTCTTGTAAATTGAACATTTTCTAAATTGGCTTTTCAGAGAGCAAAGACTATCTGAAATGAATTTTCAGGAAGCACATGACAGTTTTTTTTGTTTATATATTCCTAATATGCATTTGGCAGCATATATTTCCCTCCTTGCTCCCTTCCCCAACACACACACCTCACCAAAAATATTTTTATTTTTATTTTTTTCCATTTCCACAAATCACTCTTACAACTTTTTGGGAAAAAAATGCTGAAGTGGTTTAATAATGATATTAATTTTTAGGAGGTGTTTTCCTACTATGAAATCAATTATAAAGAGATCTTTGTCATGCTTACTAGGGATTGCCCAGTATTAACAAGAGTTAATACTAATGATCTGAGCTTCAATGTTTATAACAATAGAGATGGAATAAAAAGTTTTTTCAGTTTGCACCAATGATTGTGTCCTTTTTAGTTAAGAAAATCTTAATTTTCATTTTGGAGTCATTCCTTTTATCAGGAAATTACTGAAAGGTCTGAGAGGAACAGTCCTCTAAATTACTTCTAAGGGGAGAAATTGAGGCAAAATGCACTTTCCAACCTACATAAGAAAAGGTGAATGTATCCTTTGTTCTTTGTATCACAGGAAATGGCTCTACAGAATTTTTGGGATTCCAGGGAAGGTCATGAGATTGTCTTCTCAGAAGATGGGATGAATCAGAACCATCATCTATAGTTAAACAACAATAGTCTGAAGCTGAAAACCCTCCCTTTTAAAGCTCTGTATTTCTGCTTACAATTAGGACAAGGGTACTTAAAGATGGGAGTTTGCCACTCTTCTCATTTGCCTGCAAATTTAATAAACCTCCCTTTCGTTCTCTTCAAAGTGTTTTCATTCTGATGAGGCCTTCGGGACAAGTGCTGAACATTGATAACCGGGGAACTATAATCATTGTTTTCTTTATCCTTTCAGTAATTTAGCCATTTTTGGAAGCTCCTCCAGACACACATCTAGATCCCAGGCAGCTGCCATTGTGAACTCCTCATCCTAAGTAAATTTTGATATGCCACAATTTGCTCATGGGAAGCACTTGGCTTTTACATCCTCTCTTATGAATTATTGCTTCTCACTTGCTCTAATGGTTGTAAAATACATGTTTATATTTGTCTAATAATGTAATGATTCAGAATAATACCACATTTATTATTCAAGGAGACCTAGCAATTTTAAATGGTTTTATTTAGAAATTCAAAGAATCAAGCTCAGGTACAATATTAGACTCAGGTGAGAGAAACTGTTCTATAGTGGCTTTTCATAATTCTGCTACAGAGATAGCATTTTTTCTATTTGTTGTTAACGTTGGCCTTTCTAATATTCATGTGCTGATGAATATTTCAAAATATAAGACTGCAGTTCAGGAAAGTTGACAGAAGGTGGGGGAATAGAATATTGTGATAGATAGACTTTTAGTCATTTATTAAAGGTGTTATGGTCTCTTCCGATCTAAAGGAAATACTTCCAATAGAGAGGTCTTAAGTTTTTTCTCAATTTTCTCTTACTTCTTCAGGTGGAATACCATATCTGAGAAAGTTGGTGTACATATACGTGTGTGTGTGTGTGTGTGTGTGTGTGTGCACATTAATGTGCAGGCTAAAATGTGGATGGGAAAGAAACCAAATGATTTACATGCTTTTATCAAAAGATATCAAATATTCTTTTATAGCTTATTGCTCTTATATGCTCTCAAAGTTTATATTATGTTAAAATCACATAAAAGTTGTGATGATATCACTTGTTAATTCTTGGATGCAAAGTTTTAGGCTGCCTTAGATGACCATGAAGCCAGGCACCTCACCCCTAACCACAAGCTCATCAAGAGTTCAGGCACTGTAAACTGTATCTCTAGAAGCAGGTTATATTTTAAGAACTGTGTGCTTCTATCATGATAGCTCCTTTGAATAATAAATAACACAATTATGAAAGTATTTGTAGAAATCAATAAGACAGATATTTTATTCATTCCATAACTACTTAAAGAAAATGTTTGAATTGTACACACCAAAGCTCCATTTTAGAAGAGTGGGGAAGCAAGCTATTGTAAGAAATAGTTACAGAGCTTTGTTAAAAAAAGAAACTTTTAGTACTACAATATAATATTCTCCATAACTGATAAACTCTGCTTTTCATAGCATTATTATTATTTTGCTTCAAAAGCTTTTAATGTGCATAATGATTTATATTTTTTGAGCACTTAGGTGCTTTCCATGTATTTTCTCATGTAAAATTTCAACAGAAGCTTCATTTTACAAATGACATAACTAAAAAACAGAGTTTGCAAGTTTTGTAAGGTCAGAAGGCTAATAATTTGAAAAAACACACTCAGAAGTTCTGATTGTAGAGCCCCACGTCAAACCACAAGGTATGTGGCCTCCCTAGAAAATAAATGAACTGAGTCTTACTCAACACTCTTGATCAATCACTCAAAGTTTACAAAACAAAGAAACAAAAAAAATTTTAAAAACACACCTCTGATGGAAGAATTTTAGCCACATTTAGATACTAAAGTAAGAGTCTAAAGAAGAACTGATTAGAATCCAGTGCATTTCTGGTCCAACTAAACAACTGAATTACATAAGAAAAACTGGGCTTTCCTTAAATATATACTTAAGAACAGATGGTTATTTATAATCAGCTTAATTATCATCAAGATGGGAACTTAACTATTAGGTTATTATGCATAATTTAGTGGTTTGAATTTTCTGTTGCTGTAATAACTTTGTAAAACAACCTGCCGAAGTGCAAATTGCTTTATTTTGTTGGCAGGCAATTTGGGACTAAAGAAAACTCCTTAATATATAGCACTTTTGCATATTGATCAGCTCTTTAGTTGATGAAGAAATGATGAAAACTTTCAGAAAATTTTGTATAATTGACATGCAAATTTTTCTAATCCAATTCTCTGGCTTCTAAATTCTTTTTAATTGGAAGGTATAATCTTCAATCCCTGAGATTCTTTCTTCTGTTTGATCTATTCTATTCTTGAGGCTTTCCACTATATTTTTTAATTCCTTGAATAAATTCTTCATTTCCAGAAGTTCTGTTTGATTTTTCTTTAATATTTCAATTTCTTTAGTGAATTTTTCTTCCAAGTCATGGATGTTTTTGTGGTTTCTTTGTGTTGGTTATCCATTTTCTCTTGCATATCATTGAGTTTTCTTATAATCCATGTTCAAAATTCTTTTTCTGTCATTTTAGTGTTCTGAATTTG
>CAUYRT010066064.1:0-13123 GCA_963574885.1 Lepilemur ruficaudatus
GTAGATTTTTGAATGTAACAAGATAAGTCAACTTGAGTGGTAATATATTTTGGGAAATCAGCTCACTACAAATTGTGACTGTAAACATTGTACTGTAAATGCTTTGTAGTTTTCCCCCAATAAAAAAAAATAAAAAAAAAAAAAAAAGAAATGGGCTTTCTTTAGGCCCTCACACTCTCTTGTCCAGATCTAAAAAGATGAACTCAATCACAAGCTACCATCTATTCTTTCTGAGAGCTATACCTCTGAGGTTCCACCTGCATAACAAGACCATCTTTGCTCCATGCCTTTCCTCCTCTTCTCTCCCTCCCATAACCTGTCTTGCCACGCTAACCTGTTCTGTCATGCTCCAAGCTCCTATTATTTCTGTAAACTCAAGATGGTTTAAAAGCATCAAGCATCTGGCCATTTCTTTGTATGGTGCTCATGCCCCATCCATGTTAAATAAAATTTGTATGCCTTTTTTTTCCTGTTTATCTATTATTGGCATGTTTTATAGACTCAAATTATTAAACCTTGAGAGTAAATATTTAAACTTTTCTACATGAGCTATGTGGCCAGATACTCTGCCAGTTGCTAGGGATACAGTGATGAGAAGAAACCGGCCAGATTCCTGCTTTCATGGGACTTTCAACTTCTCTAACTGGAGAGAGTGACAATAATTGTGTGATCACCAAGGTGAATGTATAATTGCTAGCTGAATTAAGTGTGCTGAAGGAAAGGAGAGCATGTTACAAAAGACAGGGATAGGGACCCTAAGGAAGTGGTGCTCGAAAGGAGAGCTGAAGGCTGAATTGGAATTAACCCCATTGAGGAAGAGTATTCAAGATGGGAAAAATAGCCAATACTGCTTGTTAAGATGAGTGACTGCAAAATTGGATTGAAAGATTAGTTGTCAAAAATAATAATAAAACTTATTTTTAAAAAAAGGAAGGAAAGAAGATTGGTTCATCTTATTGGGAAGAGTTACGAAAAATATAGGTAGTGGCAGTCTTCTTACCTCCTCAGTCATTCTGGCTCTTGCTACACTCCAGCCTTGCTTTGTGACTGTAATAGGACACTCATTCCATGAGCAGTACCACGCTTACCACAGGTGTGAACACTTCTGCAGATGTTAGTGTACAGAAATGTGGGCATTGGAAGTTATGACTCATGATGCCTGTCCTGAAAATGTGTTACTACTGGTCCTATTTCACTTCAGTCATCCAAGATGAAACTTGTCTTCATTAACCATGAATAACACATGTGTTGGGGAGAAGATGATTTCTTTTTTCCTCACTCATTGCTAGATTCACTGCTGAGACTTTCAGAACAAAAGACAGATTAACGAGAGAAAAGTATACAAATTTAACCTTCTTTTTTTCTTTTGGATAGAGACAGGGTCTCACTGTTGCTAAGGCTGTTGTCGAACTCCTGAGCTGAAGCTGTCCTCTCACCTTGGCATCCCAGAGATCTAGGATTACAGGTGTGAGCCACTGTGCCAGGCAGAAAATTGTATATTTTCGTGTTTAGGTTTGATGGAGAGGTGAACAGTCATGGAGAATTATGATTGGACAGAGGAGTATGATCTTTACTGTGATCTATAACTGTGGGGAACTTAGTAAGGCCTGTTTGTTCAAATTCTTCTCTGTGCTCCTGTATCTTCAGAGGTAAGAATGTTCCTTTCCTCCAGGTATTGGAAGGTTACCTCTTGCATGAGGGTCTCATGATCTATTTCAGGGGAGAAGGATGAGGGAAGGTGAGAGTGATCTCCCTGATTCTGCTGTTTCCTCAAATGACAAGGCACCATATTTTGGGGTAGCATGTCCTAAATCCCATCACATAGAATTGTTTTTCATGTCAGGAGATGCTTCTAGCTAGCTAGGTGAGTGTGGGCAGGCCATTTAACCCCCAGTGCCTCGGTTTCCTCGGTTATCAGATGAGATTCAGCCTACCTCATTGGATTGTCGTGAGGATTAAAATAACATGGAACCTTATATTTGAAAAATGAATTTTATTGTTCCTATATTATTAGTTACACAGAAATAGTCACTATTAGTGTTTTTGGTGTGGAATAACTTCTATACAACATTCAATAAAATATTGTCCCCTGAAGTTATGCTACATATATTGAAACTTGGACACGTACAAATGTGACACTAGTAAGTGCCTTTACAGGGTTTTCATCTGTTTAACAAGAATAATAATATAGTATTTGCTAATATCCCACCAATGTGGAGTTGAGAGAGTTAATGTGCTTAGGGCTTCGTGAAAATAGGTTTCTACCTAAATACAAATATAAATCTTGATTATTATTAATACTATTATAGCTGATATTTTGTCTTTAACACTTAACTTCCCTCCACTGAGCAAACTGCTCAGTTGTTGGAAGGACTCATGTCGTCATTCCTCTCATCTCAACGTGTCTTGCTGTTGTTAAGCTAAACGATTCTTTAGCTCCCAGGGTGCTTATTTAATAAATGATGCTGTGAAGTTTGCAAAGAAAGACTTTCAATTTTCCTCTCGTGTGATGGCTGTGATCAAGCTCCAACACCCTGTGGTCTGCTTCAGTGAAAATGTACAGTTGGAATTCATTCACTAACTTGCTTTCTGTATTTAATCTGTTAAGTTCTATAAACTATAGAAATACCTGATATTTTTCTTCTTCCCTTGACAGTTTTCTACTCTACTTTTCCCCAAACTTGGGAAAAAAGGTTAATTGCTATATATTTCTGAGCTAATTTTCTTTGACTTTTATAAGATGCTTTGAAGGAAAAAGGTTGTCAGTATTTTAAAATGCACACACACACACACACACACAATACATCTTGGCTAGAAGATTTTAAAAAGGAGGAAATGACAAAGAATTTTGAATGAGTACAAAGACTGGTTACTGTGGTAGGCAGAATAATATCCTCCTAAAGATGTCTGTGTCCTAATCCCCAGATTTGTGACTATGTTGTCTTACGTGCGCCAAGGGGAAGTAAAATTGCAGATGGGATTAAGGTTGCTAATCAGCTGAACTCAAAAGAGAGATTAGTCTGGATTGCCCAGGTGGGCCCAATGTAATCATAAGGTAAACACAGAAGAGGGAGGCAAGAAAGTCAGTCTCAGGGGAATTTGATGTGAGAAAAACTCAACTAGCCATTGCTGGCTTTACAGTTGGAAGAAAGCCCCAAGCCAAGGAACCCTAGTAGGCTCGAGAAGCTGGCAAAGAAAAGGAAACAGATTCTCTTCTGCCCTAAAGCCTCCAGAAGGAATATAGCTCCACCAACACTCTGATTTTAGCCCTTTGGGACTTCTTACTTCTAGAACTGTGAGACAATAAATTGTGTTGTTTCAAACCACTAAATTTGCAATGATCTGTTACAGCAACAGTAGAAGACTAATACAGTTACTTTTAATGCTCTAGCCAGGCATAGTGGCACATGCCTATAGTCCCAGCAACCTGGGAGTCTGAGACACAAGTATGGCTTGAGCTCAGGAGTTTGAGGCTGTAGTGTATTATGATTGCACCTGCAGATAGCCACTGCATCCCATCCTGGGCAACATAGCAAGACCCCGTCTCTAACATAAATAAATAACTGGACATGGTGGCTCACCCTTGTAATCCCAGCAATTTGGGAGGCCAAGACAGAAGGATCACTTGAGGCCAGGAGTTCAAGACCCTGTCTCTACAAAAAAAATTAAAAAGTAGCAGGTGTGGTATCATGTGCTTATAGTCCCAACTACTTGAAAGGCTGAGGTGGGAGGATCACTTGAGCCCACGTGTTCAAGATTGCAGTGATCTATGATCAGGCCACTGTATTTCAGCCTGGGTGACAGAGCAAGACCCTGTCTCTAGGAAAAATTTAAATAATGAATGAATGAATGAATGCCCTTAGTCCTGGTCCTTAACACTCTAGAACAGGAATGGGCCTCTCTATATTATTAACCATAGTCAGATGTTTGTCGTGAGAACTAAGGCCTCCACGGGTAAGTTTCCTAGGTCCCAACTAATTTGAAGTATCATAATATCAACCTATCAGGCAAGTTATATTGACATACACTTTGCATGTTTGCGTTTGCTATGGATAGCAGTGTTTCTGAAAGTGAGGCTGAGGGTGTATTAGTCTCAGGCTGCCAACAAACTAGGGTGGCTTAAAACAACAGAAGTTTACTCTCTCAGAGTCCTGGAGGCTAGCAGTCTGCAATCAAGGTGTCATCAGGGACAGGTCCCTCTGAAGGCGATAGGAAAGGATCCTTCCTTGCTTCTTACAGCTTCTGGTGGTTGCTAACTGACAGTCCTTGGTGTTCCTTGGCTTGTGACAGCAAAACTCCAATCTCTGCCTACATCATCACATGGCCTTTCCCCCAGGTTGTCTGTCTTCAAATATCTTTCTCTTTATAAGGACACCAGTCATTTAATTTAGAGCCCACCCTAATCCAGGATGAACTCATTTTATCTGGATTATATTTGAAAAGACCCTGTTTCCAAATAAGGTCATATTTGCAGGTACCCAGGTTAGGACTTCAACATACCTTTTTGGGGGACATAACTCAACCCACAAAAGAAGACTACTTCCTCAGAGTTCCCTGGTGTGCTTGTTAAAGATGCAGAGTCCAGTGCTCACTCCAGACCACCTAATTGGAGTTCTGGGGTTCAAGTCTACGAATCTGCTTATTTAACAAGCTCCTCTTATGAATATTATTCACCCTAAAGATTAAGAATTTCTTTTTTTGAGACGGAGTCTCACTCTGTCACCTAGGCTAGAGTGGAATGGCATCATCATAGCTCACTGCAATCTCAAACTCCTGGGCTTGACCAATCCTCCTGCCTCAGCTTCCCAAGTAGCTGGAATTACAGGTGTGTGCCATCATGCCCAGCTAATTTTTCTATTTTTAGTAGAGATGGGGTCTCACTCTTGCTCAGGCTGATCTCGAACTCCTGAGTTCAAGCGATCTTCCTGCCTCAGCCTCCCAGAGGGCTAGGATTACAGGTGTGAGCCATCACGCCTGGCCATTGATATTTTTGTTTTTTTTGAAACAAAGTCTCACTCTGTTGCCCAAGCTAGAGTGCTGTGGCGTCAGCCTAGCTCACAGCAACCTCAAACTCCTGGGCTCAACCAATCCTTCTGCCTTAGCCTCCCAAGTAGCTGGGACTACAGGCATGGACCACCATGCCCGGCTAATTTTTTTTTTATATATATATATTTTTTAGTTGACCAATTAATTTCTATTTTTAGTAGAGATGGGGTCTCGCTCTTGCTCAGGCTGGTTGCCATTGATATTTTTAATAGTTTTATTTTTCTTCCCAAGGAGGAAGAAAAGGAAAGAAGGCTGGATGGAAGCATCCTAGACCACTGAGCAGTCTAGGGAAGATTGCGTAAAGCCTCTGGGGAGTCCTTGAGCCAGAATCAGCCATGAGAGAAGTCCTACACCTGCCAGAATGAGCCTGCCATGTTATCCCTGCCTCGCTCAGTTTCTGGCTGGGAGGGGCTGTGGGCAGTACGGTCTCAGGGCAAATGCTGTGATGGACAAAAAAGTGAAAGACAAGCCTCAGAATGGAAGAAAATATTTAAAAATCATATAGCTAATAAGGGTCTTGTCTCCAGAATATATAAAGAACACAATTCAATAATTAAAAAAAGATAAATAACCCAATTAAAAAGCAGGCAAAGGATCTGAATAGAAATTTCTCCAATGAATATATGCAAATGGCCAATAAGCATGAACAGATGCTCAACATCATTAGTCATTAGGAAAATGCAAATCAAAACCACAAAATGCAAATCATATCCACTAGGATGGCTATAATAAAAAAGATGGACAAAAACAAATGTTGCAATAATGTGAGGAAATTGGAACCCTCATACATTGCTGGTGGGAATGTAAAATGGTGGAGCTGCTGTGGCAAACACTCTTGCAGTTCCTCAAAAAGTTAAACACAGTTATCATACAGCTTAGCAATTCTACTCCTACGTGCATAGGAAGAGAATTGAAAACATATGCCCACATGAAAACTTATACACAAACCTTTATATCATTATTCATATAAACTAAAAGCATTGATCAACTGATGAGTGAATAAACAAGATGTGGTTTATCCATACAATGAAATGTTATTGGTCATAAAAGGAATGAAGTATATTTATAAATATAATAGAATATTATTCAGCTTTAAAAAGGAAGGAAATTGGCTGGGTGCGGTGGCTCACACCTGTAATCCTAGCACTCTGGGAGGCCGAGGCGGGAGGATCGCTCAAGGTCAGGAGTTCGAAACCAGCCTGAGCAAGAGTGAGACCCCGTCTCTACTAAAAATAGAAACAAATTAATCAGCCAATTAAAAAAATGTATAAAAAAAAATTAGCCGGGCATGGTGGCGCATGCCTGTAGTCCCAGCTACTGGGGAGGCTGAGGCAGGAGGATCGCTTGAGCTCAGGAGTCAGAGGTTGCTGTGAGCTAGGCTGACGCCACGGCACTCTAGCCCGGGCAACACAGCGAGACTCTGTCTCAAAAAAAAAAAAAAAAAAAAGAAAGGAAGGAAATTCTGACACATGATACCACATGGATGAACTTTGAGGACATTATGCCAAGTGAAATAAACCAGTTACCAAAACACAAGTACTGTATGATTCCAATTATATGAGGTGCTAGAGTAGTCAAATTCATAGAGACAGAAAGTGGAATGGTGGTTACCAGGGCTGGGGGTTGGGGAAGAAGAAATGGGGAATTGTTTTTTAATGGGTACAGAGTTTCAGTTTTACAAGATGGAGAGTTCTAGGGATTGGTTGCATAGCAAGGGGAATGTATTTTACACTACTGAACTGTACACTTAAAAAGGATCGAGATGGTAAATTTTATGTGTATTTTGCCATAATTTTTAAAATGGAGAGAGAAAAAGAAGGAATAAGGTACTGATATATACTCCAATGGGGATGAGCCTTAAAAACATTATGGGAAGCAAAAGAACATAGACACAAAAGACCACATATTGTATGATTCTATTTATATGAAATATCCAGAACAGGCAAATCCATAGAGACAGAAAGTAGGTTAGTGGTTGCCACAGCTGGAGAGAGTGGAGGCTGGGGAGTGACTGCTGATGGATACAGTTTCCTTTTGGATGATTAAAATGTTATGAAATTAGATAGTGGTGATGGTTGCACAACTTTGTGTTTAATACTAAAAAAACACCGATTTGTACAATTTAAAAGGGTGAATTTTATGGTATGTAAATTATATCTAAAAGAAGATGTTTTTTTTTTTTAAATGCCACAATCTATGTCAGAATGCAACAGCCACTGGGACCCCTTCAATTATGTTCCCTGCAGTTGCAGATCTGCAAGGTGCATTTTTATCACTACCGTACACGAAGCTCTATTACGAGTGTATTTTTGGTATCGATCATGATAATAGTTACCTAAAATGCATTCAGTGCAAACCTGAGCAGGGTAATGCACCAAATTATTTCTCCCAAAGATTTCTTTTCTCTAAGATTCAGTAAGTGCATGATCCTAGATTTCTCACTGAGGATATATAAGTTTTGATGCTGCTATTTCACTGCTGCAACCATTTTGATTCTTAGAGAGCAAAGGATATAGCAGCAGAAAATGTGAAATGGTTTCATGTCTACTTTGTGACCCTAACAAACACAAAAACTAGTATGAAACAACTTGGTATTTTCAACCGCAGACCAGAACCACACTTATGCAAAACTGTCACTGGTATCGTTACTGTCATTATCCTCACTTCAGGCAAATCAAATGGAAAGAAGGAAGAATAGGACAAGCCCTGAAAGAAGATGGGAAGGCTTGTGACTCACATTACTTTGTAATTTTTTAAAGTTCCAGAATTACTAGTTTAAGTAAAAGATAAACTAAAAGCTAATTTTAAAAAAGCTTCTGTGATTGGTGGGATGGACAAAAAGAGGAGAGAATAGTGACAGAAGCTAGACATCCTGGAAATTACCTCATTTAGAGATCTGGTTTTGGAATCATGTAAATGTTTTATGTGATTAAAATACAATAAAATAACTACAAAAATAAAAAAATGAAATTCATGAACTCAATTGTGGATTGAATGAGTGGCTTAAACACAGAGAACTATTTCGCAGTATTTTAAAACAATTTGACTGGGATGTACCCTAAGACAAAAGAACTGCAAATATAAAAAATAAATTTCTCCCAGTCATCATATTTTTAGTAAGAATATTGGTAGTTGTTCTTTCATTATGTAATGGGATAAAGCAAATAAGTAATTATTAATTCACCAGAAGCCAAGATTTTCATCATAAAAGAGTTACAAATATAAAATCAGAAAAGTTAAGTAAAAACCAGGTAATCCTAAATTTGAATTAGAGACTGGGCATTGTGGGTGACTCACCTTGATAATCCCAGCACTTTGGGAGGCCAAGGTGGGAGAATGGCGGAGGCCAGGAGTTTGAGACCAGCCTGGGCAACAGAGAGAGATCCTGTCTCTAAAAAAAAAAACAATCAAATTAGAAATATACAAATGCATGATGTATTTCCTATTGAAAAATATTCCCTAGCTATATCTACTGGAAAGGCTTAGAAACAGTGATAAATCCAGTATCAGTGATCTATCCTAGCACCTAGACTGTGGTCTCTAAATACAATTTCTCACCAAAAGGAAACAGGGCTTTTCAGGAAAATGGCTAATTAACTTGGGCAGGAAATGATTACGACAAGCCCAGAATATTTTGTCATATTAAAAGGCAAGGGAGCTATAAAAACTACTGTGTTGTGACAAAAAGGTGCAGAGAAGCCAATTGGAAGAGGCTCCCCAGGGACCAAATACAGGTCAATTTTGAATTCATCAGCATGAATAGTAACTGCAATGGATGGGTTTGAATACATTAAAACCAATGAGTTTATAATGATCCTAAACAAACAAAAATTATTGATCATCTTTGGAGAATGCTAGGGAACCAACTTATTTTTCCGAAAAAAAAGAAAAAAAAAATCGAAATCGAGCATTTATTCTGCCTATCTTTTATAAATTGTACCTCAGAACAACCAAATTGTCGATGAGAGGAAGTTTCTCTTGATAGATTTAAGTTAGTACCATGAAGATGGAATGATGGAAATTGATCATTTTGTAACTCCCTAATGAATAGAGACAGTGATCACCACGGGCTGCTAATATTAGAGACAACTAGACATTGTGTGCCCCCTAGTGGAAGTTCACCGTTTATGATGTATTCTTGATTTAAAAAAATCAAACCTGAATCCAGTACAGCAGCCACTAGCCACATGTGTCCATTTCAATTTCAGTTAAGCTCTATGCTGTCCAAAATGATAGACACTAGCCACTTGTTATTTAAATTTGAATTAAAACATAATAAAAATAGTTCAATTCTTCAACCACACTAGTAAAATAGGCACATGTGCAGTTATAGAACATTGCCATCATCACAAAAAGTTCTACTGGATGGGGCTGAAAATCTGACTACCAGTTTACAGAAAATACAGGGGACTGAAGAACGTAATTCCCACAGTATGAGGATTCGATCACGTGGGAAACTATAGAACAAATGACCTAGTTCTTGTAACAAATAAATTACAAGGAGGAAAAAACGAAGGAGGAAAGAACCTATTAAAAGAGATTAAGAGGTTAAAAGAGACAGAAGAAAAACGTCAGCCAAATGCAAAGTGTGGATCTCATCTGGATTTTGATTGTAAAACTCTGAAAAAAACATTAATGAGGCAATTGGGGAAATTTGAACACTGACTGGATATTTGATGGTTCTAAGGAAATATTTTTAATTTTTAGTGATATTATGGTTATGTTTAATAAAAGATTTCTTATCTTTTAGAGATATATTTTGAAATATTTACAGAAGGAATGGTCTACATTTAGCTTTAAAGTAATTTAGTAGGGAGAGAAAGTAGACCAGAGCATGACAAAATTTGCCATAACGTTGATAACACTTGAAATTGGAGATTCCATTAAACTATCCTATTTTTTGTATATGTTTGAAATTTTCCATAAGAAAAGTTTTAAAAATTACCGCTTTATTTATTTATTTTATTTTATTGAGACAGAGTCTCACTATATTAGCCAGGCTGGCATCGAACTCCTGGCCTCAAAAGATTCTCCCACCTCAACCTTTTGAATAGCTGGGACTATGGGCACATGCCACCGTGCTCAGCTAAGCTTATATCTTAGAGTCATAAAGTAGGTCTGAAACCCATAGTTTTTTAAAATATTTTTCACTGCTAAATCTTTTCTATTCTCCATGTTAGGATGTTTAGAGTAGAGAAAGCGTCAGGCACAGAACAGGCTAGCATGTTTGAGAGACTGTGCGCACAGTGTCTAATGGCCCTGCAGGTGTTCATTCCTGTGTATTTCAAATAATTACTGTCTTATTAATAGGAAATTTCAGTTCCATTGAACAAATTCAATTCAATAAACCTTCAGTCCGGCTCAAAAAATACCTATCAAAGCAAATGAATAATGGAAACTTTTCTATCATTTGAACACTTTCTATGTGCTTAACACTCTCCCAGAGTCCTTTTTCCAAAAGGAAAGTAGGGAAAGCTCCTAAAGAATTCTCTGACCTTGCTTAAAAGGTAGGATTTACATGTGTCGAATGATTACAGAGAATGATTAGAGAATTTCTGAGAAAGTTAAAAAACTGGAGTTGAAAAGAGACTTAGGAAAAAAAAGTAGGCGAAGGTTTTATTCTAATCTAAGTTTGTTGGTAACGACAGCTAACACCGAGGGCTCAGTCCACATCTGGCCCTTGCATGAAGCACACATACTACCTCATTTAAGCTCATATACATGATCAGAAAAATCTAGATCCCAGTGACTTCTACAATGGGTATTTTTCTTCCATATTTTAACTATAGAGACTGGGAATGTCATTACTGAAGTTTGCCTAACTCAACTCGACCTGGACTTTGTGCCCACGTGCACACACGTAACCGTCGGTGTGGGAGAGTGTGGGGAGGCTGGGAGGGTGTAACAAGGTAAGACTGACCCAAAGGAAGCCCTTGGGCTGGCTATGGTGAGACACAGTCTGAACAGATAAGCTGGGCCAATGTGATTCCTTCTCTAGGGAAGCTGATTTGCACACACAAGTGTCCAGTTGAAAAGGAGAGAGAAGGGAGCACATCCAGGAAAAGCAAGAGGCTGAACAACATGGCCGAACCCCGATGAGAAGTGTTGGTGGCCCAACCCAACTACCTATTCTGGTTTTTCCAACATCTAGTTATTTGGATTTTCCAAGGACTCTTTGCACATTTTATCCTTTTATAGCTGGTATAAAAGTCTCAGGATTCAGATATACACAGATGTTTTTTCCAATTCGGCTGTAGCCTTTGGTTTCAACTCAGTCTCTTTTGGGCAAATACACATCAAATACGGAATTCTCCCTCCTCTTCTCCTTTTTTTCTCCCTGGAGGTATATAAATTTCCAAGCAGAGAGGAATGGGAGAGGACATGCCCTGCTGGCACCAGGAGGGAGCTCTGGTCTGCGCATTGTTCACCCTGCCCAAGGGGCCCGTTCGGGCCTGGGTGATCTACTTTCTCTCTACTGCATACCTGGCTGACAGCTCTAATTCCTGTCTCTGAGGCTGGCCCCGTACTCTGCCTCTTCCTCCTTCTGTGTCCTAATTGCTCACCTCCACTTTCTCTTGGAGGGTCAAAGACTCTTAGTTGTGTTCCCTGAACCATGCTGGCGCTGAGAGCAGGCCCTAACCTAGTTGTAGAAAATCTAGATCTGGCTGGCCCCGTGCCCCGGCATCACAGTCTGCTCAGGAACAGTGTTGGATGCAGCACTTTTCTGCGAGGCTTGTGCTGTCCTCTGCTACAACCCTGGGGGCCAGGCACAGCCCCCTCTGTTCATGTTTGTCACTTCTATTAGTCTTTTCAAAAGATGTACATTACTGTTTCTTCCTTTTCTATTGCATTAATTTTTTTCTCTTATTTCCATCTTTCTGACTTGAGATTGACTCTGACGTTCTGTTCCTAGCTCTTAACCAAAAATTTGATGCTCTTTTAACCAAATACTTGGCTTAGATTTATTGCGAGGTGGGTAATGCAGATGGTAGAAATTCAGGCCCTGAACACATGTGATAGCAAACTTGTGGTTAGATATTCTCCAAGTATTCTTTTCCCCATTTTTCCTTTTTTCATTTAGGTCTAAAGAGGATAAGTCCCCCTCAATGCTTCTCTCTCTGGGGCACCCCACCACAACCACCACCATGCCCTAGTTCAACCCTCTTGAACATACCTATTTTAGGTAATCCTTCTGGGATTCTGGCTTCATGTAGACATTTCTTAGTCCACCCTCTCTGCTTCTGTCTATCCTCATGGTTTTGTCTGTCCTCCCTAGCAGGTGACCACCTAGGACAGCCAGGTACCCCCATGGCAAAAAGCTGAAGTCGCTGGATTTTTACTGCCATATTATCTATGGCAAGGATCTTCCCTTTTCCCCTAAGAGTTCAGCTGAGTATTTTGAAGGATGTTAAAAAATATATTTTACCAAAAAATGGAAGACTTTCTCTGGAAATCTAGTCTCTCATACAACCAGAATTGGAAGTCCTCACACTCATAACATAAACAATGTGTTTCTAAACATTTTTTTTTTTTTTTTTTGAGACAGAGTCTCACTCTGTTGCCCGGGCTACAGTGAGTGCCGTGGCGTCAGCCTAGCTCACAGCAACCTCAAACTCCTGGGCTCAAGCAATCCTTCTGCCTCAGCCTCCCAAGTAGCTGGGACCACAGGCATGCGCCACCATGCCCAGCTAATTTTTTCTATATGTTTTTAGTTGGCCAATTAATTTCTTTCTATTTATAGTAGAGATGAGGTCTCGCTCTTGCTCAGGCTGGCCTCGAACTCCTGACCTTGAGCGATCTGCCCGCCTCGGCCTCCCAGAGTGCTAGGATTATAGGCGTGAGCCACCGCGCCCGGCCTGTTTCTAAACTTTTTAACTTGAAGTTTTATTTTGGCTTTGGAGGCTTCCTTTTCTTTTCTTTTCTTTTTTTTTTTTTTTTTTTGAGACAGAGTCTCACTCTGTTGCCTGGGTTAGAGTGCTGTGGCATCAGCCTAGCTCACAACAACTTCAAACTCCTGGGTTCAGGCGATCCTTCTGCCTCAGCCTCCCAAGTAGCTGGGAGACTACAGGCATACACC
>CAUYRT010066066.1:0-12216 GCA_963574885.1 Lepilemur ruficaudatus
ACACCCCATCTCTACTAAAAATAGAAAAAATTAGCTGGGTGTGATGGTGTGTGCCTATAGTCGCAGCTACTTGAGAGGCTGAGGCAGGAGGATTGCTTGAGCCCAGGAGTTTGAGGTTGCTGTGAGCTAGGCTGACGCCACGGAAATCTAGCCCAGGCAACACAGTGAGACTCTGTCTCAAAAAAAAAAAAAGAAAAAAAAAAGATACCAATTCATACCAACTAGGAAAGTTAACGTCAAACCACCCAACCAAACAAAAAATTCCAAATGAGAAAATAGCAGGTATTGGTGAGGATGTGCAGAAATTGGAACCCTTGTACTTTGTTGGTGGGAGAGTAAAACGGTACAGCTGCCATGGAAACAGCGTGGCAGTTTCTCAAAACACCAAGTGTACAATTGCCATACGGCCCAGAAACTCCAGTTCTGGGTATACACCTGAAAGAACTGAAGCAGAGACTCCAATAGATATTTGCACTCCCATGTTCCCAGCAGCATTATTCACAACAGCCAAAAGGCGGAAAAAACCCAAATGCCCATCAACAGATAAATGGATAAACAAAATGTGGTATATACATACAATGGAATATTATTCAGCTTTAAAAAGGAGGAAATTCTGACACATGCTACAACACGGATGAACATTGAAGTCAGCGTGCTAAGTGAAATAAGCTGGACACAAAAGGACAAATATTTTATGATTGTACTTATATGAGGCACTCAGAGGAGTCAATTCATAGATACAGAAAGTAAAATGGTGGTTGCTATGTGCTGGGGGAAGGGAAGTGTGGAGGGGGGACATGGGGAGTTATTGTTTAGAAGGTACAGAGTTTTAGTTGGGGAAGATGAAAAAGTTCTGCAGGTGGATGGTGAGAATGGTTTAGCCTTTTTTCAATTTTTCAGTTTTAAAAATTATCATAGGCTGGGTGCGGGGGCTCATGCCTGTAATCCTAGCACTCTGGGAGGCGAGGCGGACAGATCGCTTGAGCTCAGAAGTTTGAGACCAGCCTGAGCAAGAGCGAGACCCCATCTCTGCCAAAAATAGAAAGAAATTAATTGGCCAACTAAAAATATATAGAAAAAATTAGCCAGGCATGGTGGCGCATGCCTGTAGTCCCAGCTACTCGAGAGGCTGAGGCAGAAGGATCCCTTGAGCCCAGGAGTTTGAGGTTGCTGTGAGCTAGGCTGACACCACAGCACTCTAGCTGGAGCAACAGAGTTGAGACTTTGTCTCAAAAAAAAAAAAATTATCATAAAATACACATTACATAAAACTTACCATCTTAGCCATTTTTAAGTGTACTTTCAGAAGCATTAAGGACATTCACATTGTTGTGTTACCATCACCAGAACCATCCACAGAACCCTTTTCAACAATGTGAATGTACTTAATGCCACTGAACTGTACAGTTACAGTGAATTTTATATTATGTATATTTTACCACAATAAAAAGCTTTATTTTTTAATCTTACAATGCTTTATATATTCATAAAAATGGAATTAATGAAAAAAGAATAATGATAACTGGAGAGGCTTTTGGGTTTTTTCCTTCTTCATAGATAATATCATCAGGCTTTCTTACTTTGACTGAGTTCCTTCAATCACCTCTGTGTTACTACAGCTAATGAACAGAAGTCCTTATTATGTGCCAGGCACAGTGTATACTTAATGCTCCCCATGGATTTTCTCATTTGCTTCTTGCAATAACCCTGAGGTAGGTACTATTATAATTTGTGTTTTATAGTAGAGGAAATGAATGCCTAGAGAGGAAAATAAATCACTCAAGGTTACACACCTTGTAAGTCAGTGGTCCCCAACGTTTTCGGCACCAGGGACCAGTTTCACAGAAGACAATTTTTCCACGGATGGGGGCAGTGGGGGGAATGGTTTTGGGATGATTCAAGCACATTAAATTTATTGTGCATTTTATTTCTATTATTATTATATTGTAATATATAATGAAATAATTATACAACTCTTCATAATGCAGAATCAGTGGGAGCCCTGAGCTTGTTTTCCTGCAACTAATGCTGTGGCTGATCTGACAGGAGGTGGAGCTCAGGCTGTGATGCAAGTGATGGGAAGCAGCTGTAAATATAGATGACTCTTTGCTTGCTTACACACTGCTCACCTCCTGCTGTGTGGTCAGCTTCCTAACAGGCCACTGACCAGTAATTCTGTGGCCTGGGGTTGGGGATGGCAGTAGTAAGTAATGCCGTCAGGACTCAGACTGAAGCTTGTCTGACCCCAAATCCCATGCTCTTAGCCATGACGCTATACTGTCCCTTCAGCACTACTGCTGCACATCTCCTTGGCGCTGTGGTGGGCAGGAGGGCTGGTCTGGATTGGAATGGGTCAGGCTGTCAGACCACCATGGAATGGGCAGATTAATTGGCACTGGTACTTACAGTTTAGTAAGGCTGTACAGTCCTCTGAAAGCATAGATGGATATTGATCTAATTTTATTGTTTTGCAGGCATCTGTGAAAATGATTATAAAAAAGGAAAGCACAATGAAACAAGAGTTTCAGTTCTGCAAAATGAAAAGAGATCTGTGGATGGATGGTGGTGATGGCAGCACAATAATGTGAATGTACTTAATGCCTCTGAATGTACAGTTAAAAATGGTTAAGATGGAAAATTTTATGTTGTGTGCATTTTATGACAATTTAAAAAATTTAAAAATTGAACAAAGTGAATCTTATGTAATAATTTAGTGAAGCTGGATATAATATTGCTTTATTTTGCTACTAAATTCATGCATGATTAGGCTGGTTTTCATTTAGAACTTCTCTCATAAAGGTGAACAGATAATAGCCAAAATTTACTAGGAATAAAATTGTAATGAACAGCAAAGCACTCACTAATTAGACTGGCCTAGAAGTCAGAACTTTGAACATTTCCTGCTATAATTATCCAAATTTGTAAGTGTTCAACACAGTTCTGGAAAAACTACATTATATGTTTAATGCTTCAAACCATATTCCACATTAATCATAAAGCTGCCAAGCAAGCCAACTTTGATTTTCATAATTTGACATCCCAAGCCTTGTTCTAAAAAGTGTTTGAGACAATTTGTAGGAGTTTAAGTAGCAAAAGAGAAAAATATAAATAAAAAGAATCAGGACTAGAAGAATGGACATTAGATTGGAAGTCAAGACAAGAATGCAGGCTTACATAGTTAAGTAATATTGAGAGTTTCACCTTGAGTTAACTCGAGATCGAAGGAAATAGGTACCAGAGTACCAGGTATTGCATCATAGGCTACAAATCTAAATATCAAAATTCAGCTTTATATAACACAGTAGTTTAGCATTTTCCATAATAAACATCAAATTAATCCTTGAATGGCCAATGTGTTCCAAGTAACAAAATGATCAAAATAGCCTAATTACAAAAAAATTCTAATTGGTTATTAAAGGTTTAGCTTGGCTTTACCTTTACATATAAGCTTTGCACTTCTCGTGCTTGCCCCAGTTTGTGGGGAATGAGAAAGTAAAGGCTTTTAGCCTACCTTCTTGTTCTGAGTTCAGATCACCTTTGTTCTTTAGGGTGTCCTGAAGTTTATATATAATTTGGTGTAAATTTTAGGAGCAGTAAGGGAGAAATCAATATGAATTAACTTTTGGGCAATTAGAAATTTTGACTAAAAGAGATTCCCTATTTTTTCAATTGGCAAGAAAACCTAACTTTGATTGTGAAATGTTATTATGAAGCTTATTATGCATTTGACGATTTCCATGACATGTGTGGGCCCAACCACATAGTAGTAATGCATCTTCCTTACTTATATACAGAAAGACTTTAACATGCATTTGTTTGTTTGTTTCTGTTATAATGATCTACTAAGCAACAGACTGCATAGCCTGGAGGCAAAGCCAAGCTATTCCTTTAATAACCAATTAGAAATTTTTTTGTAATTAGGCTATTTTGATCATTTTGTTACTTGGAACAAATTGGCCATTCAAGGATTAATTCGATGTTTATTATGGAAAATGCTAAACTACTGTGTTATATAAAGCTGAATTTTGATATTTAGATTTGTAGTCTAATTCCTTTAAATCATGTGGACATTATGATGCTAGAAATCAGAAAAATTCTTCAGACTCCAGAAATCAGAATTTCTAGATTCTAAATTCTTCCTTATTCTATTTTCTGGAGTTAGAAAAGTATCCTCTTGAAGTTTTTGTTATCAGGCCTAATTTTGAAAAGCTCCTTCCTTTTGATTGATAAATGTTCAGAATGAAATTCTGAAAAGTCATTTTCATTAGAATTTTTATTTTCAAATATGAAATATATTTTTCTGTAGATTATCTGGGTTTTTAGAGCATTTCATTGAATGAGCCAGGTTAATTTTTCTTGTCATTCTGTAACATTTCCATCTTTGATCTTAAAAAAATGTGTAGATATGTTTATTTACTAGGTTTCTCTAGTATAAGACCAAAACTAAAACCAGTACAGGTATAAAATGAAACAAGGAATTCTGAGATGTTTTCTAGATAATGTGATTTAAGTATAGTGTATCTAAACCCAACAATCCAAGCATATGATAATATAATTTAGTCACAAAGTTGACCTAAATATCAGTTAAACATCACCTGGGCCATTGTGGATTTTTAAGTGTACATATGTGACCCTAAACTGAAGGGAAGCCAGCATGTCAGATACCACTCAAGGCCCAAATAAAACTCAACCTATGAGGCAGATGTGAAAATGGAATCAAGTCCCCAAAACAACATGCTCATAGGTTTCAAACCACAATAACTTGCTATCTTAGGTAGAAATTGAAATTGAAAACATTTGGAAGAAAATTCTTCACTATCTAATCTGGATGGCAGAACTGGCAAAAGACTGGGGAATGTAATAGGATTCCCAGCAAACATGCTCCTGTTCCTTTGTTAATTAGGTATTTGAGATTTTTGTAGAATGGCTTCTAGGACTATTCAGAATAAATGTTACCTGGAAGTCTCCAGCTAACAGCAAAATAATTCCCTGAAGAGAGATTAGACATAAGCAGTGGTATAGTGTTGGTCTTCACAGAAGTGGGAAGAAACAGAAAGGGCCCCAAATGCTAGTTTATTTTAATACCAGAATTAATTTTTTTCTTACAGCTTCTGAAGATCATGGTAATTCTTAAAGCCATCAGGAGGAAGCTTTCTTAGTAAGTTCCACCGAAGTGACCTGAAATAAATGTAAATTTTTGTTCTTAAAGTTGTTTTTTACTTTAATTTTCAACTACAATATAGATAATTACAAACTATTTAATGTTTTCGGGAAACATTTTATATCATGATGTCACTCTCATATTTATAGCATCGTCTGAACTAGGTCTAACTGTTGATTTTGTGTTATTAAAGATAGTAATTTTTCTTAAATTTAGGTTGCAACATTATAACTCTGACAAAAATTTTGCAAATAATAAAACTGGGAAAATTTATTTTTAGTTATTTTTTTTTCTATTTTTATTTAACAAACATTAGAAGACATCTTAGTTTTGACTGACAATAGGAATAGTGTTTTCTTTTTAAAACACACTCAAGAACTTGAATAGTTTTATATTCCTCAATATTTCATTGCTCATATTCTACCACCTTAAAATTAGTTATGAAGAAAACTGTCAATTGGTACATATAGTTGAACCATTTTTATTCAATAAGTGATCCCATTTCAATTTCCAATAAGTCATATAGAATGATTTTCACCTGTATCACAATTTGATAAGTGGTTTAACACAGACCAGATCCACAAAATTGTGGTTGTATTGGAAAAATCTTAAGCCTTTAGCTTTTTTAAGAAAAGTAATGTAAGGTAGTAGAAACAAAATAAATCAAACAAGCAAAAAACCAAAACCAATGTATCTGGGGTCCCTTGCATGAACCGCACATAACAAAACCAGGTTAGTCTCTCTACTGTGAAAGGAGGGATTTGGATTAGATGATCTCTAACAATAAGATGCTAATATAACGACTATCTTTATATAGTACGATGGAACAGATAGGTATTATTCAATGAGCAACAGAGTGCGTTGTCTGGAGGTAAACTTAACTCAGCTTAAGACAGTGTCATATAATAAGCACTAACAATATTTAGATTTTGGACAAATGTTGCTTAAACTTGGTAATGAATCCTTGAAGAAAATAGTTTCTCAGACTCTCTGGAACACACTTTTGGAATCTAATTTGAGAAACATTGTTCTAGAATCTGTAAGACCATGCATGCTCAATGGGGATGAGAGCTGGTTCTTAGAAAGTAAAAAAAAAAAATCTTACTTTTTAAATGTATAAAGCATAGATATACACAAGAAAATATACAGTATATTGGTAGTATTAAAATTTCATAGGAGGGGACAAATAGGAAAACATGTCTAAAAAGGCTTCTGGAGGAAGGAAGGCAATAATGAAAAGAAAAAAGGTTAAGAAACACGCTTCTACACTACACACACTAGTCACTTAATGATTTTCTAAATGAATGAATACCAAAGGCTGGTCAACTAGTAACCCTGTCTTGAAATCAGTCTCAGTTGCTGGCTGTTGCCAAACATTCTTTCCCTCCTTATATTATTAGCTAATTGAGAATCCCTTTTCTACTAATAATTCTCACTTGGCTTAGATTCCAAATTCTGCTTTATACCCTGTTCAAATGTTTGTATTGTGTAAAGATAAATTGCAAAATATTTGGGTTTGGCTTAAGGATATAGATGAAAGCTTAGTGTATTCTTAAAAACGTGTTCATTCATTTTCTTAACAAATGTGTTGAATGCTTGTCATTTGCACTTTGGAAAAACAGACAATGTCCCTGTCGTTAAGAAGCTTACACTCTTATTTAGATAACAAATAACATACTATATTTATAAATAGAGACTTTTCTTTGGATAATAACTTCAGTCTTATAGCCCAGGGCTAAAGAGGCAATCAGCTTGTTTTATTTTTATTGTATTTATTTACTTATAAATTCATTTCAAAAACATTTATTTAGATATTATCATGCTCTGTTATGAACTTTGGAGGATACATAGGAAAACCACGCATGGTGTAGGACCCCAAGGAGCTTATGGCATTTCCCTTTTTCAGGTGGAGAATAGGGCCCTAATCACGATAGTACAAGGAAGAATGCTTAATAGACTTAAAAGAGACACAGGTGCGATTCGTTGAGGTTCTTCTCTTCCCTCAATAGGAAGAGGTTAATTGCATTTGAGTGGGGAGGGTTACTACAGAGGGAAGGGAGGCTCATTTAAGCACTCCTAAGTAATGTTTCTTAGAAAGTTGGGTTCTTATTAAAAGTGACTAGGGTTTATAAATAACATGAAGTATTTTCACAAATAGCATTCTCTATATTTTCATAATCTCTGATGGAAATTGAAAGAGGTAGATGTTATTATTCTCATTGAGTAGAACAAACCAAAATACTTTTTAATATAATAAATTCTTATGTTTTAAAATCTGATATTCCAAGTTTGATTCTTCGCAAAGAGTCAAAGAGTGTGTGTGTGAGAGAAACTGCCTAGTTTTATCATTATTGTCAAAGCCAGCTCTAGGTTTTTTTTTTTTTTTTTTTTTTTAAAGAAAGCTCTTATGACTGGATCATGTAGTTTTTGTGATTAAATTCCAGGATCTCAGAGTCAACTCTCAAGTAGTCAAAGTTAATGTTTAGCAAGCTGGAACAATGTATAAATAATCATATCTGTGTGTGTTTCCTGTTTTGTTCATTAGCATTTATGTAAAATGGTTTTCAAAAATCCCAACTTCAATAAACATTTCTTGGGTTATTGGCTTCTTGGATACTTATATATGATTTAGTCCATTTCTGACAGTTCTCTATAATAGTTCCAACTCAAAATCTGGAAAGAATTCAGTAATGAAATTGGTATTTACTTTTTCATGTATCTGCTATAAAGCTTAGAGTTCCTTCTCCCTATAGAATTGAACAAACAGACTGGCACAAGGCATGAAGCTGAGCCAGTGTTCTACAGAGAAAAGTTTAAATGGTCAACCAGAATCAAGTGGCTCAATTCAAAGTACAAGAGAATGTATTTCTGAACAAAAAATAAAATAAAATATTGTTGACATAAATTCCTGAGATTCTATTCCTACAACTCTAAATACTTGTTGGAAATTTCCATTGAGTGACCTGTTAATGTCAAATTGAAAAAAAAAAAATCTAACGTTGAAGTCTTAGTCTTCCTCAATTCCTGCCTCCAACTCTTAGCTCACTTTATGACTTTGGAGGGACAACTTGGCGTCATCTTTTTTTCCTTCTCTCTTGCCTTCTTGTAGCCAATTGTTCACAAGGATCTGGTCCTGGAGTTTTTTCTTTACGCCAGGGTTTGAAAACTGGTGGGCCACCGGCCTGCACACACATCTCTTTATGTATGTATTAGACCAGAGCAATTTTTAAAAATTAAATTGGAATTAATTCAATTAAATTATTCACCCTTTGGGTGGGCTTCCCTCTCTAGTTAGTCATTGCCTTACTCCCTACCGTTCCTCCACCTTTCTCTTTCTGTTCCTTTATTTAACAGGGGTTGGTTGAATTGTTGAAGAACGGTTTCAAATCTTACTTGTGGGAAAATGAAAACTGGGACTGGGAGCATCAGGGTAGTCTTTGATTTGGATTTTGTAGTAACTTGATACAAGCAGTGGTGGGGGCAATAATGATTTTTTTCTCTGACAGTATTAATAGAATGAAATCATCACACATTCTTATACCCAGCATTTCTGTTTAGAATTTAAATTAGAGAAATGCTCCACAGGAGCTCAGCTTCTTTGGGGGGATTATTATTTTTTTCTAGTAGGACTAATTGCTATGAAAAAAGCCACAGTGAGGCAAGGAGAGGATAGAATGCTGAAGAGCTTTTCTCTTCCTCAGTTCAGGTGGAAATGTCACCTCCTTTGGAAAACCCTGCCAATGTTCTCAGTTCATATTCCTAGACTGCTATAAACTGGGTACCCAACCAAGATTCTCTGCATCTGATGGTACCACTATCTACAGGAACTCTGAGCTGTGGCTCTTTCCTCCCTTCCACGTCAAGCATTTGAGTTGCTGTGTTATGTGGCTTGGTTTGAAAAAGGTAAAACTTGCCAAATTTGTAAACTCAAGAACTGCTCCTATTTTGTCTTTGTATACCCAACAGTTAGAGACACAAAGCACTAAGACATCTGGAAATGAAAAAAAAAAAAACCTCAGCAAAAATATTGGATTAAAATATCCATCTTCCACTGATTTCTTTTTAAAAATTTCAGCCAAATGTGTGTTTGTGTTGCTGAAGTTTGGTTGAATTCAAATGAGTACTAGAAACCAACAACCACAAGTACTAGAAATCAACAAACCACTTATTATGAGGATAATTTTCTTTTATATAGAAAGTTTGAATTACTTAGGAAAAAAATCAACATCTTTGAGCAAAAGTGTGATTAAGAAGAGTTAGATTTTAAACGTGAAGTTCTGAGAATAGTTTACCCAATTTATCTTACTTGTTTTCTTTTTAAGTTTATACATAAAAGAGTACTAAATTTATGTACAATAAATTCTAAAAGAGCTCTTTCAATAAATGTCAAGTAAAAGTTCCATGTAATAGCAAAGCTCTATGTAACAGTTTAATTAGCAGTCTTTTTTCTTTAGTAGCACATGCAATTGACGAAATAGAAAAAAATATTTTGTTTAGAAAAAAAATATGGTGATACTGCATACCTCACAGGATTGTTATAAGGGATAAATAAGTTTATAGGGAATAACTTAAAGTAGGGTCTAGCATTTAGTAAATGCAAAATAAACATCAGTATTCATTATAAGTGACCCGGGAACAATGACATCATCTTTGGATAAAATTATATTATTAATAATGACATAGCCTTAATTAGAGTACAATTTTACAGGTGCTTTTTAGCTGTCAGGATGAAGCCATTCTTTTCTACTTACATCATGGTCACATTTGAAGAAACTGATGGAACAGCTCGTAAATTGGTTTCATCACAGTCAAGCTCTAGACCTCGGCAGAAACATTGCACGGGCACAGAACCAACCACTGAATAAAGCGGAGGTAGCAAGGCATGATGATAGTGAGGGACCAGGAAAGGAGGGTAATGAAAAGAAAGAAATGAAAAGCTATGAGAAAATTATTTAGCACAAAAGCATATCATGTCTTACCTAAGTAATTTGGGCAATGCTTTAAATTAAGGTTCCAAAGTTTGTTTTTAATTTTACTTAAAATGATGCTAGACCATCAAAGTTTAGAAACACACACATTTGCCAGCTCATGCATTTTTTTTTTTTTAAATAGCGACCTGTTCTCCATTTGTTACAAAATGAACGAAATCATCTGCCCTTATGTCACCAAGGGGTGAGATGACAGGGTTTAATGCTTATATTAGAATTGCTCCTTAAAAATTAAGTATTTATTTAGCATAATCAGAACATTTAAAGGAGGACTAAATCTTTTTTAATTCCAAAATATTAAGGGCCTACAAATGATTTTGTTCTAAGTCATTTTTAACTAACAAGAAAGAGAACTAAACACAGGTGGTAGTGTTGATAGAATATTTTTAGGAAAATTCAGGAGTTCTTCAAAGGATTTTTTTTTTTTTTTGAGACAGGGTCTCACTCTGTTGCCAAGGATCAAGTGCAGTGGCATGATCATAACTCATTGCAGCCTTGAACTCCTGGGCTCAAGTGATCCTCCTGACTTAGCCTCCCAAGTAGCTTGGACTACTGGTACACATCACTATGCCCAGCTAATTTTTAAAAATTTTTCGTACAGATGCGGATCTCGATGTGTTGCCCAGCTGGTCTCAAACTCTTGGCTGTAAGCCATCCTCTTGCCTTGGCCTCACGAAGTGCTGGGATTACAGGTGTGAGCCACTGCACCTGGCCAGCATGCTTAAAAATAATCTTCCTTTGGCTTACGTATGGGTGAAGGATGTCTCACTTCATTTATGGGAGTGAACATTTTTCTGCATAGCGTTCTATTTTCACTGATGTTGAAAAGAGGGAGAATGAGATGTATGCCTCTGGCCATGTTGTGGGGCTGCAGGGATAGTCTTAAGGATGTGATTCAATATGTCTGAAGTCTATTAGAGACTTGCGGTGATGTATCCATATAGCTAAACAGTATAATGAGATTACTATTCAGTACAATAAATATAGTGTGATTCCTTCCCTGATGAGGAATGGACTACTACTAAGAGCCATGAGGAATGTTTCCCCTCTGCATTTACTTCTGGAGCCCTAAACTATATAGCAGGGTTACAGACTCAAATGTCTACAGGGGTCAGGCGAAGTAGATGTAGACTGTGTCCAGATGTCCAAGAGGAACAGCTTCTCCTAACTGTTGCCGTGTAGAATAGGATGTGTAGCCAAGTCTACCAACTTCCTCAAAGAAGCCAGAATACAACATTTTATATAAAATTACCTATTTAAAAATGATAATAGCAAATTGAAAACATTTTAAAACGTCAGTAGAGACACAGAATTGTCTACGAGAATTTTCTTCTTGCAGCCTTACAGTTCCTGACCTTTACAGTAAAGCTTCCAGAGAGTGGGAGAGTGTCTCTATGGTGAAGCAGAGACTCCAGTGAATGACTGCTAGTGAGCACAGTTGGCGACAGCCTTTGCTCAGATATGGGGTGACATGTGTTCCTCCTCTCCCCCCAAACTCTAGAGATTCCTTTACAGAGATCAAGTTCACTACTTAGATTTAAACAGAGTATCTGCCAAGAACTTTTAAATAATTTCATAGTTATAAGTACCCATTTTGGCTATGGATTTCTGAAAATTGATTCTGTCTCTTTAAGTTAAAGTCATATCTACTATGTGAGCATACGTTTATGTTGTGGAGATGGATGGGGTGGTGAAGGTTGGGAAGAAGATGAAAGTCCTGAAAATGAGAGAGTAGCAAGGGCTGAAACACAGGGCAGTGAAATTAGCATTAATTCCAGTGTGGTTTTATGTACTTTATGTATGTATGTGTGTGTGTATATACATACATACATATATATATATATACTGAATCAAGACAATCCATATATGTTGATTACAGGGTTATCTGTAATAGGGAAAAATGAAAAAAATAACATGTAAATATCTAACAGCCAAGGAATGACTAAGTAAATTATGGCATTTACAAAATATAATATTACATAGTATATTTTAAAAGATCTTGTAGTATAATAACATGGTTTCCCCCTGATTATGCTAAAACACTAATCAAAAAAAATTTTCAATTTA
>CAUYRT010066069.1:0-19584 GCA_963574885.1 Lepilemur ruficaudatus
TATGTTTGCTGGCCATTATTCTGTCTTCTGTGCCCAAGATTTTAATTTCACCTTTATAAAAGCTGAAGGTGTAACATTAAATCTTAACCTTTATAAGGTGTTTCTGTAAGGAGCTAAGATAATATAATCTAGCAACATTGCTTTCTTAGGATATAACTTAAAACAGAGATAAAGCTGGAAGAATGGATATTTAACCTATCCTTTAAACCAACTCTTTCAAATGTCAAATATTTCAACCACGTTTCAGGCAAAGACTGAAGAGCAGACTATGTTAGAACTCTCTTCCCAGGGCCAGTGTACCAAAATTCTCTGTTATGGATAAAAGGAAGTGCTGTAGGTCTTATATCCCAGAAATGCAGATGGCAAAGTTGATGTCCTGAACATTTGGAGATTGACGTACACAGAAGGAGGACCGAAGGATGGCGCCCAGCCCTGCCTTTTGCCACTCTGTTTTGCAGCTTTATCTACCCTTATCCTCATTTCCCTATGTGGAGTTAGTTTTGGAAAGAAACCTGCTGTGGGGGGCTCTGTCGTGCAGTCTGTGAGGTGAGGCTAAACACAGCTCCTTCTCTCCTTGTGAACTCTGTGTGTCAAGGCTGTTCAGAACTATGAAAGAGTTGCCCCAGGAGTCTTGAGGAACTGAAAGGACTTGTGTTCCTTATTACAGGCTTCTCAGGTACTCGAGAGCCAGAGGCATATGCCTACTCATTTTGAAGTAAAGGCAAACTTGAGGTTGACCATCAACTTCGCTTCTTTGTCTTTTCTGTGTGGCTTCGTGCCTCAAACTTCATATAACCAGAAAGCAACAGAACTTTCATATGAAAAAATAAATAATACATGATCCCAAATTTGACAAAGCAGTTTTTCTATAATTTGTTCAATGAATTAATTTTCTCCATATGAATGATATAATAATAGGTAGGACCAGTGTTGGTGGTGACCAAATGTCCAGCTGCAAATGAAACACCAAAATGCAAAGGAAGAACAGCATTACAACTGAAAAGTTAAAGCACCAACGAGCTATCGTTTGTTCGTTACAGATTTAAAATTATAAATTCTTTAATACTTATAGAATGTTCAGGTAGCCTGTAAGAAGATTACATGTTTGGCTCAAGGCTTTTCTTATCACTCACTAACTGGGAGAGCAAAAATTTCCTCCTTTATATGTAGCCATCACCAGCTCAATTGCTTCTTTCTTAAAGTTGAAGAAAGGTTTTCGTTTGTATCTTATTTTTTTTGTTGTTTTCCAGTTGTAGTTACCATTAAAATATAAAATATGTAAGAAGCATTTCCTTATATTTTCCTAATTCGTAGAGCATCTTTTTGGAGCCTTTATAATTTGAAAGCCTTCATTTAAATTTGATTTTCCCCAATTTTTTCTGTATTGCCCAGCTTAAGTATTTGTCAAAGTACAGATTCCTTCACACAACTCCCAAGAGATCCTCTTTTATTTTCATTTAAAAATTATTTACCTGTTTTTAAAGTCACCCAGGAGAAATATGTTTCTTTTATTCTTTTTTTTTGAAGTTTCTTAAAGCTGGATGAAAGTTCCAGAGAGGTAATTTTAGAAACACTGTAGATAACACCCTCGTGTCTGGCCATGCATAGCCTATAAAAGGATAAATGAGTCATGCAAATACATTCCATTAGTGACCTTGTTATAAATTCCATTTTTACCACATTCATGAGAGAGCCCTAATTTTAAAATGCCTTAAGATGGATGCTATCCTCAAAAATGTAGCCAGAAGTAACCCGTGAGACTAATAATCTGATACATACAGGGTTTATTTGGTTCAACCGAGGGCTTTCTGTGTCTATTTTCAAAATGTATCAAGTGAAAAGGGGGAATAAAAGAAACTTGATCAGCAACCAAAACTTCTTTTCAACAATGCTCGTTTTCTCAACAAAGTTATTTGCCAAGTTCAAGTTGCTTGGGTTTGACTGTTAGCAACAGTGATGTTCATCATCTACTTCAGAAGCTGTGTCCAAGGACTTCTTTTTCTATCTTTTAGAAGCAGTTATTATTATATCCTAAAAGATCCTGCACACAGAGTTAAATCTGATTTTTATATCAGTTTGTGTACAGATGTAAGTCTTGAATCAGCTGGTATTGATGACTTAGTCCTTAGCCTAGTTCTAAAATCTGCTGATTTTCCACTCTTCAAAATTGATTACAGGGGGTTTGTGGCCACTGCATTTAAGCGTGTAGGCTCCAGCTGAAACAATCCCAATCTCTTTGTCTTGGATCTTTAGTAACAAGTGGGGAAGAACACCTGGGCCCATCACAGATAAATTCTGAATATATAACGCAATCCCGGAAGCAGATTCATCCATCCTACCGGCTTGATCTGAATGCTTTCACCTGCTCTCTCGCTTCTGGCCCCTTTGGCAACATTTGAAATCAATGTGATTCATCAATGCAATAAGTATGCATTATCCTTGTGTTCACCAGTTCTACTTTTAATTGGTGTGAAGCAAAGCAAGTATTAAGAGAAGCAGAATCAAGGCAAATACGAACACTTTAGACTTTAAACTCATTCCAGGAAGACAGCCCAATTAGGGAATTTGGCTACTTCTACAAACAGAGACATAAACAAAAGAAACCTTTACTATAGTTTGAGACATTTTTGGCATAGTGGTAGAAGTTGCTCTTTGATCATTAACAGATGCATTTTTCTAATTTGTTACCAGAGATTCTGTTTTAGATAGCAACTTGTAGCTTTTGTTTTTTCACTATACTAAGGTGATTCTTTGCTTTAGGCATAGCAATTTCTCACGGCAGTAAAAATATAGGCCAGGACACAGACACCAGGGAAGTGTGGAGATGGCACTTCATAATTTCAGAAAATAAAAGTCCTAGTACTTATTTTCTTAAAGAGATTTGTAATCGAAGCACTGTTTACCATTAGCAACATTTGAACCAGTCAATAATTTCTATGACATTTTTTACTTTTAAAAAGCAAATAGAAGCCTTCAGTGAAATTCTCTTTAGCATAAACATTTTCTGTAGCTACTGTTGCCTGTGTGGTACGTGTGTGTGTTCATGCTAAATCCAGCATGTCTAATCTATACGACTGGAAAAAGGGGCCAAATGGGTTTGTTTTACTGTAACGAATATAGGTAAGTCCAAGTCCTCTGTTTGTCACATGCATAAAAATTTTTTTCAAATTCATAAAGATAAAGGAAAAATAAATAAAAATAAATAAAATAAACACCAAGTATTAGTATTCTCAAGGGTTTTGCTGAATAGTATGTGACATTCCATTGCATCTTTTCTTAGACGTGAGCTGCTTCCAGAAGGTCTTTTTTTCCTCTAGTTTTCAGTAGGCATCAGCTTCTTCAACTTTTGGTGAAAAAGTACTATATAATGATAGTAATGATTTGGGGACATTTTACTGATTATAATCAAGGAAGTGTCAAAGGAAACTCCATATTAATATGAGATAAAGGAAAGCAAACACTAGGATGTTTACCCTCATTCTGTTTTGATTTGAATGCCATCTTTTTGCTGGTGGAGAGTCTTGCCCCCATGTTGAGGACTGCTGACTAGTCAGGGTGGCAGTTGCTGAAGGATGAGATGGCTGTGGCCACTTTTAAAAACAAGATAGCAATGAAGTTTCTGCATCGATTGATTCTTCCACAAATGATTTCTCTGTGGCACGCGGTGCACTTTGACAACATTTTACCCACAGTAGAACTTTCTTTCAAAGTTAGAGTCAGTCCTCTCAGATCCTGCCACTGCTTTATCAACTAAGTTTATGGAATATTCTAAATCCGTTGTTATCATTTCAGCAAGGTTCATAGCATTTCAGCTTTAACTGGAGTAGATTTCATCTCAAGAAACAACTTTCTTTGCTCATACATAAGAAGCAACTCCTTGTCCATTAATGTTTTATCATGAGATTGCAGCAATTCTTTCACATCTTCAGGCTCCACTTTTGATTCTCGTTCTCTTGCTGTTTCTATCACATCTGCAATTACTCTCTCCACTGAAGTCCTGAGCCCCTCAAAGTTATGCATGAGGGTTGAAATCAACTTCTTCCAAACTCCTGTTAATGTCGATATTTTGACCCCTTCCCATGAAACAGGGAATAGGAAGGCCCAAGGATAGGGAGAGAGACAGGGGGAAAGATCAGTTGGTGGAGCAGTCAGAACGCACTGTTATTAAGTTCACTGTCTTTTATTGGCACGGTTTGTTGCACTCCAAAACAATTCAATAGTAACATCAAAGGTCACTGATCACAGATCACCAGGACAGATATGATAATAATGAAATATGGGACTATTGGAAAAATTACCCAAATGTACCAAAGAGACATGAAGTGAGAGCACGGGCTGTTGGAAAAATGGTGCTGATAGACTTGCTGACATGAGATTTCCATAAACTTTTAATTTGTAAAAAAGCAATATCTGCAAATTGCAATAAAGTGATATGTAATAAAACAAGGTATGCTTGTACAATAAATGTCAATAATTTGAACTTATTTGAAGAGTCTAATTAAGGATTTTAATTATAGACTTCTTTAAAAGACAGCTTGACTTATTGTTCTCAAGTAACATTTCAGACAGAAAGCAAACATACTCACCTTTCTGCACAGGGAGATCTTGATAAAATTATTATAAAGGAGATATGTGGAATTTGTGATTAGAATGTCTACTGTTGACAAAGATGATAAATGATTGAGAATGTTCACAAATTGCTATTTTTAGGATTTTCCCCAATTTCTCACTTATACTTTTTGTTTACTCAGAAAACAATTTCCTGTGGTATGATATGCAAGTAATGCTAGCAACCTGACAAAAAAAAAAATATTAAAATTGGTGCTGAAGCTCAAGATTCTGTCCAATAAAGGGCTGCCTAGGAAAGCTGATTTCCAAAATTATCTATATTAGGTTCAAATGGAGAATTCAGGAGATGAAACAGACACCCTCTAGCAGCAATGCTTAGAGCATCGGCATCATGGTGTAAAATGACTAGTGATTGAGTCAAAGTTGTCATTTCATTGTAAGATAATAAGTAAAAAGGATGCTGGCTCAAAAAGTGTCTAAACACTATTACCTATAGTGGCAATAAATATCAATTAATTACAAAGCAATATATAAATATGTTTCTTTCATTGGCTCTTTTAGCAAGTAATTATTATATATAGGGCTTGCAAGTTATAAGCAATGTCATATCCTTTACAGTAACATTATATTTTTAAATATCTTTATTTACTCATTTAACTGATATTTGTTATGCCCTAACCATGTGTTCAGGCGTTGAAGACAAACCTAAAACAAATGAACAAACAAATCTTTTCAAAGCACATTCTTGATCTCAAATATGTTAAAGAAAATAAGCAAATAATTGTAACAAAGTGTGATACAGCTATAGCAGATGTTCATTTATTTATTCATGAAACAGATATTTATTGAGCTTCTACTATGTGGCAGGAACTGGTCTAGATACTGGGGGTGCAGTGGCCACCAGGACTCCTGCTTTCATGGACATTTCATGAAATTGCAAAAAAAAAAAAAAATGACCTTTAAGACGTGAAGCATTAGGATGTGTTTGAATAGAATACTGTAATAGCATTCTAGACAGAAAGAAAATCATGTGCAAACAACAGTGATTATGACATAAATAAGAGAATGTGAATGAGATGTTCTGGGCAGCTGGGCTGTAGGTTCATGGCAGAAGGGTGGTAGGGATTGAGGTTGGAGCTATGCAATGTATCCTGATAAATGTAAGCTAAGTAGTTAATAGGGAATCACCAATGGTTGGAAGAAATGTGATAGTTATTTTTGGGCAGATGACTTTCTCAGCTACGTGGACAATGTACTGAAGGAACTGAAGAGACAAGTTAGATAACTGTTTTAACAATCAGGTGAGACATGGCAGGTACCTGAATTTTGGCAACAGCAAAAGCAGCCATGACCATCCTTAGATAGTATTCCCAAATGCCATATATTTATAATCGGTGTGAGTCAATAATGCCTGAAATTCTCATTTTTTAGTGTTGGTTCTTTGGTCACTTTATTTTAACATATATAAGTAACTTAGTCAAACTTTCATAGATAATATGATTTTTATTAAAAAATAAAACATAAAATATGTGAATTATTACTAAATATCAAAAGTGGAACAGACATAAAAGGTAATATGGATTTCCAGTATCTTTTAATACCTACAGGCAAGCTCCTCCTAATTACTCACCTTTTAAAAATAGTTCAGAGTATCTTGTCCATTATTGTGGCCTGTGAACTTTAAAAGAATTCCAGCAAGTTTCAAAAACAATCCCATTGGAATTTTTATTGAACTCATATTAAACCTAAAATTAATTTGGTAAAATGATATTTTCAAAATATTCAAACTTACTCTCTAGGAACTTGGCATATTCCTCCAATTATTAAAGTGTTCTATTTCTTATAGTAGAATTTGTAATTTTCTATCTACCATTCTTTAAGGAAAGCTAATTTTAGATGTTATGATTATGGTTGCCAGTGTGAAATGGGCCTTATTGATTGTTGCTGATATAGAAGATAGATATTGATATTTGTATTTTCTATAACCAGCTAAGTTACTAAATTATTTTATTAATTCTAAAAATTTTTACTTAATTCAGTGAGTGATGGTAGGGTTCTCGTATATTTATGTTTGTAGTTTTCAAGAGTCATATAACTAGTTTCTGTTTCGTACCATGATGGACAGTTTTGGGTTTAGGTTCTTGATTTTAATATTAATATAATCTCAAGTGTTTCATCACATTCTTAGCATTTTCATTGTTAGGAAAGATGCTGATTATTGGTTTTCAATATAGATCCTTAACATGTTAAAATATATTTCCATTCCTAATTTTTAACCAGTTGTGTTTATAGTCATGAATATCATATTTTATTAAGTAACTTGTGGTATTTTTTATGACTATCAATAAGGTTTTGGGTTTTTAAAAATACTTTGATATGTTCTACCTTGGTAAAATATTTCTGAATTTTAATTCAGACTTTTTTTTAAACTGAGATAGATACTACCTGTTAATGGTATACTGTCATTTTTCTCTTTAAGTGTTCTGCTCTTTTTGTTCAGAGTTGAACCTTGAATTGAATCATGTATCTATCCTGTTTTTATTTATTCAATTTATCTCAGTTTTAGTTTAGTTGAATATATTAATTCTTAAAGGATAACAACATTCTGTAGTATTTTTTGAATAAGAGAAGAGGCATCCCTAATGATTCTTTCCATGAGCATTCTATATTTAATCTTAGGACCTTGCAAGAAAGTACAGCAATGATCCCTAATCATGTCCCTTCTTAGGTTGGAAAATATAATTATATAGGTCATGTTCTTTTCCTCATATAGGACTTTGTTAAATATCTTGATGGCATTCAATTTAAAATGTTTAACTCTTGAGTTTTCCTTTATAGTATTAAACATTTCAATTAATTTATTTTTTATTTTAATAAATAATTATCACTCACCCCCATCCTGCCCTCCCCACTTCTGAGTATCCAATGTCCATTATATTACTCTGTAATACCATGCTTAGCCACCACTTAGCTCCCACTTACAAGGAAGAATATACAATATGCGGTATTTGTTTTTCTGTTCCTGAGATATTTTACTTAGGATAATGGCCTCCAGTTCTATCCAAGTTGTGGCAAAAGACATTATTTCATTCAGTTTTATGGATGGGTAGTATTTGGTATATATATACCAAATTTTCTTTATCCACTCATCAGCTGATGGGCACTTAGGTTTATTCCATATCTTTGCAATTATGAATTGTGCTGTGATAAATATGCAAGTTCAAGTGTATTTTAAATATAAATGATTTATTTTCCATTGGGTAGATACCCAGTAGTGGGATTCCTGGATAGAATGGCAGGTCTACTTTTAGTTCTCTAAGGCTGTGGTCCCCAATCCTCATGCTGGGACACATACAGGTCTGTGGCCTGTTAGGAACCCAGTCATACAACAGGCGGTGAATGGCAGGTGAGTAAGGGAAGCTTCATCTGCATTTACAGCCACTTGTCATGGCTCACATCACAGCCTGAGCTCCACCTCCTGTCAGATCAACTGCGGCATTAGATTCTGCATTATGGTGAATTGTATAGTTATTCCATTATATATTACAATGTGATAATAACAGAAATAAAGTGCACAATAAATGTAATGTACTTGACTCATCCTGAAATCACTCCCCGCCTAAGTCCATGGAAAAATTGCCTTCTATGAAAATGGTCCCTGGTGCCAAAAATATTGGGACCACCACTTTAAGGAATCTCCATATTGTTTTCCATACAGGTTGTACTAATTTACATTCCCACCAACAATCTATAAGCACTCCCTTTTCACTGCATATGCACCAACATCTATTTTCTTTTTTAACTTTTTATTAATGGCCATTTTGAGAGGGATAAGGTGATATCTTATTGTGGTTTTAATTTGCATTTTAGTGACAATTAGTGATGTTGAACATTTTTTCTCATGTTTGTCAGCCATCTCCATATCTACTTTTGAAAAATGTCTGTTCTTGTCTTGCCTGCGTTTTAAATGGGTTCTTTGTTTTTTTCTTGCTGATATGTTTGAGTTCCTTGTAGATGCCAGATATTAGTCCTGTGTCAAATATGTAGTTTGCAAACATTTTCTATATGTTGTTTATTTACTCTGTTGATTATTTCTTTTGCTGTGAAGAAGATTTTTAGTTTAAATAAGTCCCATGTATTTATTTTTGGTTTTGTGGTATTTGCTTTTGGAGTCTTAATCATAAATTCTTTGCCTAGGCCAAGGTCCAAAAGAGTTTTTCCTAGGTTTTCTTCCAGAATGTTTATGGTTTCAGGTTTTACATTTAAGTCTTTAATCCATCTTGAGTTAATTTTTGTATGTGGTAAGAGATACAGATCCAATTTCATTTTTCCACCTGTATCTGTCCAATTTTCCCAGCACCATTTATTGAATACAGCATCCTTTTCTCAGTGTATATTTTTGTATGTTTTGTATGTTTTGTTGGTTGTAGGTATATGATTTTATTTCTGTGTTCTCTAGTCTGTTCCATTGATCTGTGTTATCTACTTTTATACCAACACCATGCTGCTTTGATTACTGTAGACTTGTAGTATAATCTGAAGTCAGGTAATGTGATAACTCCAGATTTGTTCTTTTTGCTTAGGATTGCTTTGGTTATTTGAGCTTTTTTAAAATTTATTCCATATGAAATTTAGGATTACTTTTTTGAATTCTGTGAAAAATGACATCGTACCGAATAGGACAAGTTGAAAGCATTCCGCCTAATAACTGACACAAGACAAGAATGCCCATTTTTATCACTTCTATTCAGCATATTACTCAAAGTCCTAGCCAGAGCAATCAGGCAAGAGAAAAAAATAAAGGACATCCAAATTGGAAAAGAGGGGTCAAACTATTCTTGTTTGCCAATGATATGATCTTATATCTAGAAAATCTTAAAGACTCCTTCAACAGATTCCTAGAATTGATAAATGAATTCAGTAAAGTCTCAGATTACAAAATTTACGTACATAAATCAGTAGTGTTTCTACATGCTAATAAACGCCAAGCTGTTAATCATCAAGCACTCAATACCATTTAAAATAGCTGCAAAAATAAAATAAAATACCTAGGAATATACTTAACAACAGAGGTGAAAGATATCTCCAAGGGGAACTACAAAACATTGATGAAGGAAATCACAAATGACACAAACAAATTGGAAAACATCCCATGCTCATGAATCGGGAGAATCACAGTTGTCAAAATGACCATACTGCCCAAGTGATTTACAGATTCATTTATTTTTTCAAATAGTGAGGAGTAGAGTTTAAGGTCTTGAGCTCATTGGATTATCTGATTTTCAAGTTCTGGCTCTGTGTCTTCCTAGCTGTGTGACTCAAAAAATTTATTTAGCTGTTCTGGGCTCAGCTTCCTCATTTATAATGAGAATGAAGTACTATGCATAGGATTGTTGTGAGAATGAAATAAATTAATATGTATCAAGCTGGTCAAATAGTACCCTTGACATTCTAAATGACAATAAGTGTGGCTAACTTTATAACTTCCCCTTCAAATCCTAGACATGTAAAATCCTACAAAACATTTGAATTAAGCAGCTAGCTATCCTTCAAAAACTCTAACTATGATATTCTTTTTTTGGTCTCCTTTTCTCACTTAGAATTATTTTCTTAACTCTTATTCTTTAAAAGCACCTAGAATAGAAACTCATTTTTTTCTCTCACTTGTTCATTCATTATCTTTATTTCACTTCTTCATTCTTTCTGCTATACCTGAAATACACTTAGTTTCAAAAAAGGTCAAGAAATATGGTCAAATACAAGATTTGACAATGTACATAAGCTTGGAAATAAGATAACCTAAGAGGCCCTATCTGTGTTTCCTCTAGGGTTATTCACATGGCACTAATTAAGGGTAAGAACCAGGAAGGGAGCACACTAACAGGAAAATAAGGACAAAAGCAAAGCAAAACAAAATATTAATTTCCATTTTTCAATATCTTATCTTCTGACTCCCTATTTCATAATTCTTGGTCAGAGATAGGAGCAAGTAAGACACTTATTTTACATTCCTATTTTCTGGGGAACCAGGAAATAGGGTCAACTCATGCTTCCAGTTAACTTCCAGTGCATGCTATAGCACCCAGTCTTCCACAGACACTCAATGTTGTGTCAAGGCTGCTGTGATCCAGAGAGTTATATGAAGACATTTCCTGTCCTCAAAGTATTGGCCTAACAATATGGAAAGGCTCTGTCAACATTCTAGAGTCCAAAGCCTTCATCAAATCCTTTTTACAAAATGGTGCTTTAATTTTTCTAATTAAATTAGATGGGAAAGGTTATTGTGATTATCTCCATTCTTTAATAAACTGCTTTGGGAAAAACTTCTCCATTTGCTTTATTTTAAAAATTAATGGCTATTGAAAACTTTGATGGTGACAACTAACACTTCCAAAATGCTTACTGTGCCAGGCACTGTTGTATGTGTCTTACATATAGCAACTCATTCACCTTTGCAAAAACCCAATGGAGTAGGTGCTATTATCTTTATGCTCATTTTATATACTAACAAAGTCTGGCACCAAGAGATTAAATAACTTTTCCAAGGAAAAAAAGCTGGTAAATGGCACGCTATGTTCAAACTCAAGCTTGATGCCATTGATAGCCATGGTTAGAGAAAGAGAGAGATGGAGACATACAGAAAAGAACGGAGATTCTGAGGACCAGTCAGCTATTGTCCTTTGATCATGTTAGACACTCAAATATTATTATGATATGTTTCATCTCCACCCTTTTTTAAACCTGGGCCTAAATGTAAGAAGTCTAAACTATGTTTTTTTGTTGGAAATTGAGTCCAACACATGATTCATAAAAAAAAAAAAGATAAAATGCTTTTATGGTATAATTTTTTTATTCTATAAATTCTAGAATAAAATCTTTGGCATTTATTATAAAGTGCCACATGTAAACACAGTGTAATTATCTTTTAGTTTGTTATACCAAAATATGGCAATTCAATCTTGGTGTTTAAGAAGGGGAGGTTGTGAAATTTTAGTTTGCCCTGCTTTTGCTGACTTTATCCCAGAAAATTGCAAAGGGCACATGCAATCGTATTAACATAAATGATAGCATGACAACACAATATAAACCCTTTAGAATTAAGCTAATTATGTATGTTTAATAACTACTGAAATTCTTCCCTTTGGAAAAAATTATTTAGTTGAAATGAAACCTTGTTCAGTAAAGAAATACTGTGCTTGGTTTCAAACCTTCTTCTTACTGATCTTTCTCTTTGAAAGTAAAAGTTAACTTTGACATTGAATGTTTTTCTACAATCTCATTCACTTGGTTCCTTATACTTTCTGAAGCAGCAGCATAAGTAGTCTTTCTAGTGAAATAAGCTGGATGGGCCTGAATAAATACTCTATCTGCAATGTTTTGGGAAAGGGAATGAAGAAAAGATAGACTCTAGCCCTACAGGTAGGTTTAATGAAAAAGCAATCCCTTATAGTTTTAGTTCTGGTTTGAAAATACATTACAGAGACAACCTTGATTCTACCCTAATTCATTAAATAATGTTCAAGGCTTGGTACATTTACTATTAGTAGTAGCAAATTACTTGTGACGCGTGTAACAACTGAGGGTATTTTGTGACATCTCAGGTGAGTATCACTAAATTTAACTAAATGCAGATGTAATATGGCAATGAATGGCCCTGCCCTCAAATGTTTCTTAATTATTTCCTTAAGATAACTGGCTTAAAGAAAACTATTGAATTGAAGGATATTAATTTTTGATATAGGTTGCCAAACTTGATTTCTAGAAAATTGTTGCAATTTTTAATCTCACATTGAACAATACTGAACCTGGAATTAAATTTTGTTGATTTGGAAAATGACAAATCTTGTCTTTAAAACAAAAGTATTTGCAATTGAGTAATTTAATCTTTCCCCTCATGTTTAGTTTTTCTTTTTTTTCTTATCTTTTCCCTCCTCCTCTCTCTCGTCCTTCTTCTCTCCCTCCTCTCTATCCTTCCTTTCCTTTTTCTTCTATGAAATACCTGTTCATAGAAAAAATTATTTCCTTTTTTCCTGTTAAAGGCCTTAATTTGTATTAACTTAGTTAAGTTTGCATATGTTCAAATCCATAGACAATGCAACTGATCCAAAATGTCTGAAAAACTTCAACAGATTAAGAACACACTACCACCGCCACCAATAATTTATGACCCCTGTAATTAAATATAATCCCTTGATTCTTTTGGAAAGATACAATGGAATGGTATGTACTTGGATTTAGAGTTCTAGCAGTGAGCAGAGGCATGGGCCAGCCAGGATATGTTCATTAGAATTATATTTTTCTGGTTAAGGTCACCAAATGTGTCCAATATATCATGTCTTATTGTAACATCAACTGACAATTTTAATGCCACAGAAAATTTTGTATTTGTGAAAATTAGGATAGGAAAAAAGTACTGATACTAACTTGCTAACCTTCTCACTCTATAAAAAACATAGAATTAGTTGAGCAAAGGATTCGGCTAACTAAGGGATACATGACTGTCGTATTATTCAAAGAAATGCACTAACTTTTCTAGATTCTCTGAAGAAGTATGAGTAAGTCAAGTCAGTTCTTATTTTCCCAACAAGATTTTAGTTTAGGCACAGGTAAGGAGAAGGGAAATGAAAAGGAAAGGGAAGGAAATTGCCTCATGTCTACCATATGCCAAGTAGTAGGTTATATCCTTTATATATCATTAATTCAATAACTAGCCCCCCCAACACTTCAATGTAGGTATTGTGATACCCACCTAAGATGAGAAAACTGAGACTGTTTAAGCATGGAAATATACAACCCTTAAGTGCAGGAATTGGTGCCCTGAGAGACGATCAGTCTGTCTCCAAAGACATGGCTCTCTATATACAAAGCTGTTGGGGAGATATCTATTTTTGGTATTAACTAAATAAAATATAAATGAGAAGGAAATCTGCCACCAAAATATATCAAATAATTTATGTTAAAGTCAAAGAGGAACAATCTTTTCCAGTACTCTCCAGTTTGTATTCTACTAGTAAGTATCATATGTAACCTCTGACTCATGATTTTTATAACAAATGACATAATTAAATTCTTCTCCATGGAAAATCTATGGGTAAATCAACTTATCCAATTCTTCATTGAGTTTATCACAAAGAGTAGCATAGTTTAAATTCTGAAAAATAGTGAGTAAATTGGCTTGACATTTATGACATAAAACTAATTTGATAAGGTTATGTCCACCAATGACACACCTGACTGAAAATTAAAAGAAAAAATAAAAGGAACACGATCACATCACATAAGTATACTGACTTTATTTACAACAATGGGTAAAATAAAATTAATTTATTCAATACATATTTATTGAGTGGCTCCTATTGCATTATTTCATACACTGGAAACTAAATAAACGTCTTGATCTTATAAAACTTTTATGTTATTTTAGAGGATGTAGCAAATAAAGAAATGCATATAGTATAATTATACTATATGTATACTAAATGCATATAGTATCATGTCAGGTCAGATAGTGGTTGTACTTTGAAAGAAATAGAACAAAGTAAGAAAATAGAGTGACCAGAGAGTGTACTTTTAAGGCCATTGTTCAGAGTCTTCTTTTCTGAGCAGGTGATTTTGGACAAAGAGCCAGATCAAGTGAAGGGGTGAGCATGACCATATCTGAGGGAAGAGAATTCCAGGCAGAGGGAACAGCAAGTACACATGCCCCGAGAGTGGAGTGTGCTTGATGTGTTAAAAGTACAGCAAAGAGACAATGTGGTTGGAGCAGAGTGAGCAAGAGAACACAGCAGATGAATTGCCAAGAGGGCTAATGTAGAAGAACCATGTCAGCTGTGGCAAGAATTTGTGGTTTTAAGTGTGATGGGATGAGAAACCATGATGTAGTTTTGAGTACGGTAGTAACTCAATCTGACTTGCATTTTAAACACATGACATTCTGGCTGCCATGTTGAAAACAGTCGGGAGTAGGGCAAGTGTGGAAGCACAGAAAGCAGCAAGGAGGTTGTTGGAATAGTCAAGACAGTATAAGAACTTCCACCTGCTCCCAGTAAAAAAAAAACTTATGCTGAGGAAATAGTGTTGTAAATCATCCAGAGCCTTTCTTCATAAGTACTTAAAATTTTGAAATACTTTGCTTTTTTAAAAACCTCCATAGATTTTGCTGAGAATAGAGAATTTATCAACTATCAGGGACAGTGAAGTTTCAGAATGATTTGTCAAAGCGCTTGCTAAACAAGTGCTATAAAGATTGTGGCATTTTTATATGTGTGTTAAAAATCCTTGTCAAGAGATGATATGACAAAGAGAAGATGTGACATTTTTGAGCCCCTGGGAGCATGGCATTTGCCTAAGGGAAGTTGTAGGATCCCTCATTCTTAGTAGCCTTCAGCTTGTACTTCCCTCTTGGGGTTGTCGCTGGCAAGTGGTTTTCAGCTGAGTTACCAATATCCAGATGGAGCATGATGTGACCGCTTGTATCCTAGGGGCCTTCACTGAGTCATCAGGTTTATGAGTTATAGTCACTTGTATATGTCCAAATGAATTTGAGGGACTAATGACTCTGAATGCCAAAATTTCTAGTTATGCCTATCGCTGATTAATGATCTCAAGGGCACATGAGAGCTTGCCTGTTTTAGAAAGAACAGAGGGGGCCATGCTCAGAAAGAATTGGTCTTAAGTGCTTAAGTCACCAGAGAGTCATCCAGGAGGCCTTGGGATAGAATTCTCTTCCTTTTTCAGTATTGTCATCAAAATTAAAGATAGGCAGCTGTTTCCTAAACTAGGAAGAAGAGACGGGAAAAAAGACATTGTTGAACTACTATCAAGCCAAGATTTGCCTGTTATGGTAGAAATTCCATGACAATTATTCAAAATTTGGACATGCAACTAGCATGCCAGTAAAATCAAACATACAGATGATAGATAAATAACAAATAAATACAAAATACAACTGGTGGACACTGTGCATCTATGTAGGAAACAAAAAGACAGTTTAGTGTCTCATACCTGTCACATTGGATTGAAGAGAGGCTGGAAAGTAAAGACCCTACAACTTCCTAATGAACTCTATCTCTGAGTTTGCTCTAATATCCCTCCTCCTGCCTGGCCCTAAATGGGTGCAGAGGCAGCCCATGAGGCCACTTCATCCCAGCTTCCCACATTTACAGCAGGCCTCAACTCTCCCTGCCAACTATTTCTCCTAACCTAGCTAATAATTCTCACTCATTCTGATCTGAGTCTGAGGGGCAAGTAAGTAATACAATAACTAATGTCTCATTCCTGACTCTTTCTCTCTCTATCTCTTTTTTTCCCCCTTTTAGTTTTTACTCCCATAACCACTCCCAAGCCAGAGGAATGGAATTGTCTTTTACTTTTCTTGCCACCTCTGTTATCGTTTCTCACCTCTTGACTAAAGCATCATTGTTAAATCTTTATGGCAGTAAAGAAAAACAGATACTGGCTTACCAATGAGCAGACCTATTACACCCATAGATAGATAGTATTTTCCAGTTTCCATGGGTTTGGGTCTAAATGGCCCATAACAGAAGCAATGATGATTCAGGCCTCTATCCACCCCTATCCCTTAATTATGGTTGTGGTCTATTTGTTCCAATACCTGTGTTGATAGATTCTGGGTACTATCTCTGGAGCAGGACATGTTTGAATGAAGTAAGAAAAAAATAAATACCACAGAAAAGAATAAATATTAAGTTGCCTGCAATTTTTTGTAATGGGTTTGCTATTTCAATATCAAACTACAGCAGGTAGAACTAATACATCTCAGAAGGTCACTGTATATATGCAGGCTGGGTCAACTCTGCCAAATAAATGTTTATTGAGTGCTTCAGTCAATAGTAATCTTTGGAACCCCATTTTTCTTTCATGAGATGCCATGACTGACTAGGATTCCACTGATTTTATAACTAAGAGAGAGTAATTGGGATATTTATGGTTTGGGGGTGGTGGCGAGTGGGAATTTGGTACTGAAATGTAACATAATCTCACATTGAAGAACTGAAACTGTAATTGAGTATTCCCAAAATATAAATGAAGATTATTTCTGGATTCTTAGTTCTAAACTCTTGAATGAGGGTGGGGACAGGGTGAAGTTGAAGGTCAAAGAGAAATATTGCTTGAGGAGGCTCAATATATTCCACTTGTTTTATCGACTCAAGTTCTCTACCAATTGATAAATGAGGCAAAATGTTAGCTTTATGCTGACAAAAGTAATGTTGGAGAATATGACTTAGCACATAATAGCATTAGGTTCTTAACATCAAAGCTCACCATAACAGCTTGTTCGCTGGGTCAGGCTATGCTGACCAATGCAGGCTTCCACTTGTGTACAGCTTTGAGGCCATAGAAGAATGAGCTTCTCTCTTGGCAGCTTGTCCTCTAGGAAAAGATTGGCAGAAGGTTACTCATGCTCAGTTTTTCCTTCTAGAAGTGTAGCTTCAGGTTAAGTTCCATCTTCTTATCTATTAGAATTCTCTCTTGTATTATCCTGGATTAAGCTTGAGCCCATTACTCGAAGTGAGGTAACACAAGACCCGAAGAATGGGTCCCACTTGTACTCACCATCAAATTGGTATTGACTGATTGACACTATCGTGCTTAAATGGTGGTAGTGTTCACTGGGGATTTTGGGGGTGGGGGGTAGACCCTCTTCAGGGGGTTGTGGTGCGCTTTGTTTTGGGGTGGGGAATGCTTGATGTTTATTTGGGGTTGGGTATTAGGGGTCTCACTGGGGGGTGGGAAATCCTCTAAAACTGATTTATGTGAATAGCTGTACAACTTGGTAAATTTACTAATAATCATTTAATTGTACACTTAAAATGGAGTAAAGACATGATAAGTAAATTACACTTCAATAAAGACAAAAAAAAATTCTAATACAAAAACATATGCCAATGACATTCTTCACAAGAACAGAAAAAATAATCCTAAAATTGATACAGCCCCACAAAAGACCCAAAATGGCCAAAGCCCTCCTGAGCAAAAAGAACCGAAGGAATCATATTACCTAATTTCAAATTATACTACAGAGCTGTGGTAACCAAAACAGCATTTTTCTGGCATAAAAACAGACACATAGACCAATGGAACAGAATAGAGAACCCAGAAATAAATCCACACATCTATAGTGCATTCATCTTTTGACAAAGTTGCCAAGGACATACAGTGCAGAAAAGATAGTCTCTTTAATAAATGGTGCTGAGAAAGCTAAAGAATGAAACTAGACCCTTATCTCTCGCCATATACAAAAATCAAATCAAAATGGATTAAAGACTTAAATCAAACACATGAAACTACGAAACGACTCAAAGAAAACATTGGGCAAATGCTTTAAGACATTGGTCTGGTCAAGGACTTCCACCCCCAAAGCCCAGGCAACCAAAGCAAAATTGAACAAATGGGATCACGTTAGGCTCAAAAGCTTCTGCACAGCAAAGAAAACAGTCAACAAAGCGAAGAGACAACCCAGAGAATGGGAGAAAGTATTTGCTAACTACCCATCTGACAAGGGATTAAAAACTAGAATATATAAGCAGCTCTAACAACTTAATGGAAAAAAATCAAATTATCTGATTAAAAAATGGGCAAAAGATCTGAGTAGACATTTCTCAAAAGAAAACATACAAATGGCCAACAGGTCTATGAAAACATGCTCAACATGTTTGAGCATGTTAGTCAGCAGACAAATGCAAATCCAAGCTACAATGAGATATCATCTTGCCCCAGGTAAAATGGCTTTTATCAAAAAGACAGGCAATAACAAATGCTGGTGAGGATGTGGAGAAAGGGGAACCCTCGTACACTGTTGGTAGGAATGTAAATTAGTGCAGCCACTGTGGAGAACAGTATGGAGGTTCCTCAAAAAACTGAAAATAGAACTACTATATGATTCAGCAATCCCACTGCTGGGTATATATCTGTATATCAAAAAGATATCTGCACTTCATGCTTATTGCAGCACTATTCACAATAGCCAAGATTTGGAAACAACATAAGCACCCATCAACAGATGAATAAAGAAATTGTGGTACTTATACACAATGGAATATTATATAGCCACAAAAAAACAGTGAAAACCTGGCATTTGCAACAACATAGAGGCAACTGGAGAACATTAAGTTAAGTGAAATAAGCCAAGCACAGAAAGACAAATCTCGCATGTTCTCACTCATATGTAGGAGCCAAATATTAAAAACAATTGATCTCATGGAGACAGAGAGTAGAATGATGGTTACCACAGGTTGAGAAGAGTAGCAGGGAGGAGGGGATAAAGTTGGCATGGTTAATGAGTACAAAATTATAGTTAGATAGAATGAATAATACGTGATAGCACAACAAAGAGACTATAATCACAATAAGTCTGAATATACTTTAACCAAAGGAGTGCAACTAGAATGTTCCTAACACAAAGAAATGATAAATGCCTGAGGTGATGGATACCCCCATCACCCTGATCCGATTAATTCACATTGTACGCCCATATCAAAACATCACCTGTACCCTATAAATATATAAGTATTATGTACTCATAATACTTAAAAATAAAATTGAAAAACATTTTAAAAAGCATATATTAATATTAGTCCTGTCAATTCTTTGAGGTATCAAATCAAAATTAATCAACACAGTCCTTACCATATCATAAAGAATATAAACCTCTGAGACCCAAGACAGTGAAGATCTATCTCAGTTATAAATACTGGCTAATAGGGATAAGTTCCAAAGGTTTCCATAAAATTTTCTCTGTGAAATGATTTCCATTATAAAATTTGAAATATAGGCCGGGCGCGGTGGCTCACGCCTGTAATCCTAGCACTCTGGGAGGCCGAGGCGGGACGATCGCTCAAGGTCAGGAGTTCAAAACCAGCCTGAGCAAGAGCGAGACCCCGTCTCTACTATAAATAGAAAGAAATTAATTGGCCAACTAAAAATATATAGAAAAAATTAGCCGGGCATGGTGGCACATGCCTGTAGTCCCAGCTACTCGGGAGGCTGAGGCAG